>OZ057409.1:19253177-19502350 GCA_964056735.1 Allodiplogaster pararmata
TCCAAAAAAACTTATATTCAGTCAGCAATGTTGACTCGCGAAAAAAATTCACAATATACATATAATGTGTACAGGGCCTCAATCAATTCCTTAAGAATGTGGAAATCAGTCAAACAGTCGTTGAACTTGCGCGGCATCCTGGTGCCAACGCGAAAAGCGCCTGCACCCCCAATCGGTCATCATCGGATGAAGAAGAACAGCCTGAACTCAGCCTGGGGCGACACTCCCGCAGTCGTGACATACTCTGCCGCCCCACCACAAACGCTGACAGGCGTGATGGGCCCCCTCCCCAGCCTCCTCTCCAGATCCGCTTTTGTCAGGGCCACTTGCTTTCGCAACGGCGGGTGGACAGCAGGTTGGATTCTTAACAACTGCAAACGAATTGGGTAGATGGAAGATGAGTGATGAAGTAATCCTTAAAATTGTTTTGTTTTCATTCATGAACACTCATAAAATTTTCTAGAGAATACAATAGTAAATAGAACACAATGCGCCGATAAGGAAGATATAAAATATGATATTGCCTTTCATACATATGAATAAAAATTAAAACAGTTGAGGAAGTTCAGAATTCTTGGAATTACTTTTTTGGCTTGAAGCTTTCTACATGGATTCCATATTGATAAACTTCGAATGAAAAAGGAAAAAACAGAAGAATTTATAACTTGGAATGGCAAACCCCTACATTGATATGGTGGGGAAAATTTAGCTGAGAGTTCGGCTCTCAAATTACATGTTTCAATTGAATCTGATGAGTGATTCAAGGTGAGAGTGGAACAACTGCGAGAGAGAGACAATCAGTGGGAGGTGTTGGCGGCACCGCAGAGCAGCCATACATCGCCTCGGCCACCATCGCCGCTGAGCTCACGCCCTCGAATCGCGCCTCCTAATGCGCCCGCCCGACCGAGAGATTCCGCCATCGTGAAGTTGTATGCTGAGAAAGCTGATGAGCTGGGGATACGAAGGTTCGGTTTTCTGGGGTTTTTTATGAACTCACTAAGAGTTGATGTCTTGCAATTGAGGTACGCCGGTCAATAGAAAATCTCTCAGTAGCTGCCTAGGAATTTAAAATAAGTTTCTTTCAACAACAAAAAAAAATAATTTGAACTTGGTACGAGAAAGGTTCAAATAATAGAAGCGAAAAAAAAACAAGTTGAAAAAACTACTGCTTGTCAAGAGGGAGGGAAACCTGTTTTCATCATAAAGAACATCATAAAGTTTTTTGAGCAAGGATGATTGTAACAGATTTTCGTTGTAGTTATGTTGAGAAAATTGTGTTTTGAATAAGTATTGAGGAAAGCGAAGAAAACCCAACGTGATTATATCAAGAATTATGTGAGGATCAAAGCTGGGTGGATTCAGTGAAGCTCCGCCTCCACCTTCCAAATCAGCTAAAGCGAAAGTCGTCCGAACAGAAAGCCAACGGCCGGATGTGAAGCCTCCACCCCCGCCACCGCACAAACCAAAAGTTCTCATCTCTGCAAGATTATACTTTTCAATTAAATTCTTTATTCCTTGCATATATGATAATACATACAGTGGAGGTCTGTCGCGGGTGCCAATTCAGTAGAAAGCGAGTATAATTTACAGATTGGCAAAAAGAGACATAGTACTAAAATCCTAAAAATCAAAGTCTAAGTTTTGAGTAAGGCACAATTGTGGATGATGGTAACTGTTGGAGAGCTTTTTTAAACGAAGCTGGGGATGATATTCTTACAATAGTAGATGAAAGAGAATTCCAAGTATCAATACAGCGAGAGGAGCAGGTACTATGAGACCTGAGAATCTTGAATGGCAGAACGATTCTCAAAGAGTGAGAGATACGATTGTTATGGGTCGAATGTATGAGTAGGTCGAACTCGGAATAGTGATGAGTAGTCTAACAGAACATGATGGTGAACAGCTTTATGAAGGAAACATAGATCACTTATGACACGTCGGTGCTCTAAAGTTCGAAGGTTTAAAAACTGCAATCTCCACAGATAATCGGTTTTCGGAAGACGAGCTCTAGCAAATATCCTTCTGGAGAAACACCTTTGTATACGCTCTATATCATTTATTGAACCAATGGCAGTGGGAGACCAAACTTCTGAGCCATATTCGAGTAGTGGAAGGAGATAGGTTTTAACTGCATTTAGTAAAACAGCAGTTGAGGATGTTTTCAGGAATCGAAAAATTATGTTCATGCACTTGTACGCTTTGGCAACCGATAAGTTTATGTGGTTAGTGAAAGAAAGCAAACAATGGAAGTAAACACCTAAGTCACGAGCTTCTAATTGATTTGGCAAAAGATACTTATCCAATTAGGCATGCGAAAAAAAGCTGTTCTACGAAGCCGACTCGAACCAAGACATCTCTTTATTACCAGTAAAAAATAGCCTTAGCTGTTTAAGTTGATAAGGCCCTAAAGTGTCAAAATCAAGCCAGAGAGCTGCTCATTTTTTGCTGGTTTTGATACAAAAAAGAACCTAAAACTTTTAAAAATTATAGAGGGAAAGGATCAGTATAAAAGTAACGATATGTACATTACAGACTGGCGATCTGGAAGCCCCACCACCTCTCCCTCTAAAACCATCCGCACCCTCAAATGATGTCAAAAGCCTTGCTGCTAAGTTTGACAATACGTAAAGGAGAAACATACGAAAAAGTCTCATCTTATTGTAAATACTAAAAGTTACAGTCCGTATCTCACATCTGAAATCTGACATGGGGTGCCCTCACCTCGCCTTACTCCTTACCCTACCGTTCTACTTATTTGTTAAAACTAATCTTGAAACCAGTCCTTCTTCTTCTCTACTGTGATTTTCTCGATATCAATACACTTTTCATAGACAACTAGCGCTGTGTTTTCTCACTCAAGCTAAATGCTACACAGACCTTTTTTTGCTTTCCGCGATTTCGCATATAAACGGTTTATTCCATGTTGAATTAGGATGCACACATGCGCATTCAAATAAAATAACAATCTTGTGCTGTTTCTGTAGTTCTGCCGCTTCGTGGTGAATATAAAGGCTAGCTATGACGTCAATCAAATTTTTTGTTGTTGATTAATCACCATTAATAGGGTATTGGTCGCTCATCCTTTGATTAGAATGTTTCTCCTGAAGTTCTCATGAACTTTCGAGATCTTCGTTGAAAACAAATGTCTTTGATCAACTTATTGAAGCGCAATTTGTTTTCTTTTTTGACGGGGCAACTTTTTCAAACAAACCAGCGTTTCTCCTTCATTTTACCCACAAATAGTAATTTTCAGATTGAAAATATCCGATGAAATGTTGATAACTAATCTTGTGATTTTGCTATTAATTCACAACTCGAAGCCAGTGATAATTATTGAACCATAGATGTCATGAAAAAAATTTATTGCATTGCGGTGATATACCATTCTTACAATCGGTTCTTTTAGTCACAATTTTTAACTTTCTGAAAAGGATTTCCTTTTTTGTTTGTTTGTCGCTTTGTTTAAATTGTTATGGAAGTATGTAACATCAAACCATCGCGCGGAACAAAGCTAGTCTGATAAGTGAAATGGAACCCAACTGTCTCTCTATTACTGGGGGGGGGGGCTAGTGTGCTACTATCACAATACCGAGGAAATATTTTCAATCTGTGCGATAGTGCTGTATAAACGGCTCAATGGCCTTGTTTTCTTAGTCTAGAGTCTTTTGAATAATGTGTTTTCTGTGTTGAGTCGTTGAAAAGATGCAGTTTGGTTAGTCGTTTATTGGACGTTTTGGCTATAAAGCCATCATCAGCAATTACCTCAAAAAAACGGAATAAAAACATGAAATAAAATAAATACGGGCTATGGCAAGAGAAAAAAAACAATTGATTGTGATGTAGGAAAATGAAAGAGGATGATACCGGTAAGAGAGCGAGTTGGATAATTGATTGTAAGAGAAAGAGAGAGGTTGAAACCTATGAGTGGGAGGAAGAGGAGAGAGAGAAATAAGTACATGAGGGTTATATTGTGAGAGAGAGAAGAGAGAGTTGTGCACGCTCTTCTGCCATTTCAGTCCTGTTATTTATTGATGGTTCATGAGACTGAATGAGAAGGGCTTCGGCGATGCGACGTCTGATTATATTGGGTTCAATGGTGAGGATTGTACCGGTGAGGGTAATAGGGGTGATGTTGTGTACTGATTTAGAATGTTGGGCAAATGCATTGGATGAATAAGATGGGAGTTGGGGTTTTCGTGATGCACGGATATGTTCCGTCATTCTATCATAGAGGGGTCTGCCCGTATGCCCTATGTACGATGAGCCACAATCATTACATTTGATACAATAAACAGCACCTATTACATTACAACAACCATTCCTAGCATGAGGGCAGAAAATGCAGGCAGAGGGCTTAGAACAATTGTTATCATAACACCGGTTACGAGACAGGAGTTGAAGTAGGGATGGTGGTGATTGCTCTACTACTGAGATATTAAGACCTGAGGCTCGTACAATTGAACGAATATCTTGTGAAAATGCGTCAGATATGAAAGGTACTTTGTTACGCACTTGGCGTATGCGGTTCCGCTTTGAGTGGTTTTGATTGGGAACCACATAGCCATTTTGAGATAGAATTGAAAAGGCAAGTGCCTTGGATTCAGTGCGGAACTCAGACGATGAAACATTGTGTGATGTATGAATGGTGTTAGTTACAATCGCGTGCTTGACATGAGAAGGATGGTGAGAAGATGCATGTAAGAGGACATTCTTATTCGATGGTTTACGGTACCACCGAGTTAGTATACGGTCACCGGAAGTGGTTAGTGCAACATTGAGAAATAAGTTGGAGGGTTTCTCCCTTGTTAGTTTAATCAAAGGTGCTTGATGATTGAGGTATTCAAAAACTGCATCAATACAAGTTTGATTTTTGCTAACAATAATATAATCATCAATGTAGCGACGAATTAGTGAGATATCTCGGTAAGGGGCATTATGTTCTAAACGGTGCATGTATGAAACAGCAAGGAGGGGGGCGAGGCGATTGCCCATGGCTAAACCTCTATTCTGGACATAAACTCTACCATCGAATGTGAACGAGTTGCAATTAAGACAAGCCTGGAGCAAATCCTCAATGTCTCTAATTGACATACCTAATAATGAAAAGCGAGAAGGATTAGATTGTAGAATATCAATAACTGCATCTATAGCATCATTGTTGGAGACGTTAGTATATAAGCTTTCAACATCGAAACTTTCATAAAAATAAACATCGTGAGGAAGAGAATGCAAATGAGTTAAAAATGAACCAGTATTAGAGAGATGAGTAGGAATGAGATTGAAAACGGGTGATAATAAGTGACATAACAACCAGGAAATTCTATCTGTTGGCCCTCCACAACCAGAAATGATAGGACGGAGTTTGAATTTGCTTATATCATTTCCAGCGAGAGAAACATCAAACTTGTGACATTTAATCAGAACGTATAGGGAAGGGATACGAGCATGGTTATTGTCTAGTCGACGCTTAATGTGGCCAGGGATGACAGTGTGAATTAAAATACGATTAAAAACTTGTGTGAGGTTAACTGCATTACGAGTGAAAACAGATTTAGTAGAACGACTGTATAATGATGCATCAGAAAGATGTGATTCAATGAGTTGCTTATTGAGGGTGGATGGCATGACAACAAATTCACCTCCCTTATCACTACGGTTAATGCGAATATGTTGCTCACGGACCAGAGTTATGAGACTTCTAAGAGATGTTCTAAGGTCCTTAGTCAAGTTGTATTGAATGGCTGTGCACTTATGACGGCGGACAACATTTCGAAGATTAGAGACAAAAGCCATAACTTGCCTATCACTAATAGGATTGGGAGGGGGGAACGAGGTATGCAAAGGTTGAAAGGGACAGGGGGGTAAAGGTACCAGGGAAGGAGATGGCGGAAGGGCTGTTGTAGGAATCGGTTGCGCCGAGCTTGCATCAGCGAGGCTACGGAGAAACTTCCATCGTAAGAGCAGGGTTAGATGGTGAAGGGAAACTTCCATGGTGAGGGCGAAATCTTTCGGGAAAGGAATGGACGGAACGAAAGAAGGGCCGAGGCTGAGTAGTGCATGTGAATGGGGTGGAAGTGTCGGGTCACCAGCAATTCTAGAGTCTGTATGAAATAAATTCGCTTGAAATGTCACTCTGTTTCCCTTGAGCTGATGAGAACTAACCCGCTTTGATTATGAGTTTGGTCTTCTCACAAATACAATTCAGCTCAAAGAAAGTATTATTTTATACTGTTTCTTGTTTCGCAGTAATGAAAGGACCTAGCTCTCACCGTGCTGCCCAGTGAAAAAAGTCTTTTTCGAGGACAAAAGTTTCCGTTGTTAGGTCTGAAGAAAAATACGGAGGACAAAAGTGTCCGTATTTTTTGATAAAAAATTCATGGAATGACTCCTTTGGAAACCTGCAAAGCAAAGAACTTGAAGAGTAGAACTTGCAAAAAATCAGTGGAATCTTAGCTTCTCGCTTGAAATTTTCAGATAATGAAGAATTATACTCTATAAAGAGTGAGTTATTTCAATTTTTTTCTGTAGTTAGTATTCAGCTGCTTTTTGAACGATATCATAGAAATAGAAGCGCCAATTATTACACGCTTTTACTAATGTAATTATAGTGTCGTTATTGTAGTAACTTGATCATGTACATCAAACTACATTCAGAACAGAGTTTTATAAAAACTTGAAGTAGAAAAAAAAAGAAAAGTTACATTGAGATCCAAGCCAAGAGAGCTAATGAAAAATGATTATATAGTACTTCGGATCGACCTGTCTTTCTATGTGATGATAAAGTGATGTGTATATTAAAACAAAATAAAAAGTAAGACAACATTCCATTCGAAATAATGAAAAAAGCTTAACAGAGGAATTGAGAGAGCAACATTGCACTAAAATAATGAAACTCTTTTTCATGCATGTGGTGAGAATTTGTTTCCTGATCAATTGAGATGCATATTTTTCCTGTAAGAACACTAGCTGGTTCTAAGAAGTTTGATTTCCCAAACTCGTTATCGGTGAAAACATTAGCCCGGATAATATGTTATACCGTTCCAAGAACAATCTTTTGATCGGAAAACGTTATCCCGGAAAAACACTAACGCATTTTCGGCTCAGGCTCTGAATTTGCATATTTCTCAACGTTTTTCCACTGTTTCATCGCTTTCTCGATTTACAAGTTTTTAGAAGCACTTGTAGATGATGTAATGGTAACACGCGCTCCCGGTTTGAGTCAGAGATGGTTAAGTTCGATCCCGCCCGGTGAACTAGCTTTTTTTTTCTTTTTCTTTTTCCGATAGTTCAATCACAGTTTGATGGTTAAACAATGACTACTTGTCAAGATGACAGCGTTTCATTCAACGTACAGTTCTCTTGTTTTGTCTCTCTCTCTCTCTCTCTCTCTCTCTCTCTCTCTCTCTCTCTCTCTCTCTCTCTCTCTGTCCTCTCTCTAAGGCTTAATCTTCTATTTCCAAGCTTAAGCCATTCTTTTTTGATTATAATGCGAGGGAGTTCACGACTTCGAGCGGTATTATAACCTTAGTTCTATAACTGTTGAAACAGTGGGGTTACAGCAGCCTAAGAGAAGAGAAACCGGCGTTTGCAACTTAATCTTAATCGTGGATCTCTATTATCTTCTCTCATTATTGAGCTTCATTATCTTAACTTTGTTTAAATTCTGTATCATCATCTCCATGCAATTAAAGAATTAAGTTTAAACGCCTAGTTTAAAGAAATAAAGTGCTATAATCATCTAGAAAGCATTTTCTTTCGTTGCCTGTGAATGTGATTGTGCCAGTTAGCCTTGTTTCTGATATTTAATTAAGACTTGTGATTTTTCATTAGTATCACAGCCCCCCTCCCTTTTTTTCCCCCTTTACACACCGCCCCTAAGCTTTATGTGTAATGTAGTCCATGCATATCTTTGTTTATATGTAATTTGCTTTTGTCTTAAATACCTACATGCTTGGAATAAAGAATGAATGAATAAATCAAACATATAGATCGTGAGAAATGAAGAGTAAAAAATGATATCATTTAGACGATACGGCTCCAAGGTGTTTCAGTCCTGCTAGAAGCCGGGCTCTAACTTATAGATTTAAATAAATGATCTAAGCAGCTGTGGAATGAAGTTCATTTTATTTAACTCCGATGCTAAGCTCATCTTTTCACATCCTAAAAAGTCAGACAAACGTTTAACGAGATCTATGGTTCTATCTTTATCATAAAAATTCGGTAAAAACCTTCATAATTCACAGATTTTTCGGTCCTTAACTTTCCAAAATAGATTTAGGTAAAAAAACAGGAAAAAAGAGAGAACTACTCTACTCGAAAAATTCTTCAGACGTGCGATAAACACCGCCTCCGAACACTGCATCCCTTCAGGCAGACGGAAACAACCAATATCCGGTCTCTCCCAAGAAGCCAGGACTCTTATTGCAAAAGGAGATGATCTAAGAATACAAGACCCTCAATCTCCAGAGCTAGCCCCGCTCTGCTACGAAATAAACAAAATCATAGCACAAAATAAGCAAGACATATGGCGAGACAAAATCGAGGCAATCGATCCGAGAAGCACCAAAGGCGTAAAAGAACTCATCCGTAGACTAGAAGACAAACTCAGGCCAATCCCAAACATGGCCATATCCTTTGACAACCGTGGCACTTTCTCCAACAACATAGACATTAGCAATCAGCTCAACAGACAATTTACCACAATTCGCACACATGCCAGCGATAAACGAGCGAGGATAATCACAAGAAACATCCAGAAACGTTCCAAAGAAGATATTCCCTCATTCGCTCAAGAAGAAGTTCGCATCGCACTACACAAGTCCAGAAAGTCCAAAGCCTTGGGACCCGACTCTATTTCCATCATACACCTACAGCATTTGGGACCAGTGGGACTCAGGTTCCTCACCAATTTTCTCAACACCTCCCTTGAACAGTGCTACATACCCGCCATTTGGAAAAAGTCAATCATCATTCCACTCCTCAAACCAGGAAAGGACCCAAAGCTCAGCAGCTCATACTGCCCCATCTCTCTTCTCTGTCCCACAGCCAAACTACTCGAACGCCTCTTACTTCCGTCTCTACAAGAACATTTGGAGCCCGCCACCCATCAGCACGGCTTCAGAGCAAAGCACTCCATGACGACAGCCCTCCTCCAACTATCGACACACATCGCAAACGGCTTCAATCAAAAGAAGCCCTCGCACAGAACAGTACTCGTGGCACTCGATCTATCCAAAGCTTTTGACGCGGTCGACATAAATATACTACTTGAAT
Source organism: Allodiplogaster pararmata (assembly GCA_964056735.1). Lineage (NCBI taxonomy): Eukaryota > Metazoa > Nematoda > Chromadorea > Rhabditida > Diplogasteridae > Allodiplogaster > Allodiplogaster pararmata. Next base: position 19,262,451 of record OZ057409.1, read on the forward strand.
CTCTATACGAGTCAACCCTACCATCCGGCACCACCAGATGGCTCGCATCCTACCTTAGAGGCAGGCAATCTCACACCCTATTCAGAGATAACCTGTCAAGAAGCCGAATCATACGTACCGGAGTGCCCCAAGGAAGCGTGATATCGCCGACTCTCTTCAATCTATACATGAGAGATCTTCCAAAGCCCCCGGAAGACATTCAAGTAGTCACATATGCGGACGATATAACTGTCTACGCTACTGGCCCTTGCCCCGGGGGTAAATACGACAGTCTGGTACACAAGATCGCGAACTACCTCCCCTCAGTCGAGAACTTCTTCAAGAACAGAAAATTAACTATATCAGCAGCAAAATCAACAGTCACACTGTTTACCCCATGGACGAAGCAGGCAAACGATCACCCTATCAATAAAAGAAACAACACGCCCCTTCCGCTTGAAAAGAAGTCCAAAATCCTCGGAGTAACCTTCGACTCGATGCTAACCTTCGCCGAACACGCCAAGAAACAACAAGGAAAAGTATCCAGAAGAAACAATCTACTCCGTGCACTCACGGGCACCACTTGGGGTCAACAAAAAGAAACCGTGATCAACACCTTCAAAGCAATCGGCCGCTCCGTCCTAAACTACGCTGCACCAATCTGGACCCCTACTCTCTCTAGCACTGGCTTCGAAAGACTACAGCGTACTCAAAACGCTGCTATGCGCACAGCAACTGGATGGCATCTAATGTCCTCCTCTGATCATCTACATCAAGAAACTCTCATGCTACCCATCAGAGATCACTGCAACATGATGTCAAACCAATTCTATGCTGCGTGTCTGGACACAGCACATTGGCTACTGACCCTACTCATTCGCTAACTCAACAACAACCACCACCCAGGGCGATGAAACCTACACTTCAAGATCTTTCCAACCACATCTCACAAAGTGGAATCTCTACGAAAGAACTACAAAAAGAAATCCACACTACGGCGGTCAACGAAGCCTTGAAGTCATACAAGGAACATCCAATACTAGGAACATCACCCCCTCCGAAAGCAGCCAATAAAAGACAACTACCAAGGGCAACACGCACAAGACTCAGCCAACTTCGCTCGGGTTACTGTAATCTTCTGAATGATTACAAAAACCGAATAGATCCGAATATTCCGAACAAATGTCCTGACTGCTCTGCAACGCCACACAACGTAATTCATGCGCTATCATGCCCGAAACTCCCGACTCAATGCCATCCCTCAGAACTCTGGACCAACCCAGGAAAAATAGCCAAAGCGCTAAACCTCTAACGATGATGATGATGATCGCTTTAATTGTTTACTACAAGGCACCCTTGCGGGCATGCAGACAACAGGCATGCAGACAACAAGGCACCCTTGCGAGTACGATAAGGGCACATGCCGAGGTCAACCCTGACGCCGGTCTGAGCCGACCAGCGGGATATTTCGAGCTCCTGGGACATCTTGTTAATGCTCCGCTTGGAGTTTCGGCGTATTCGCTCCCTCATTGCTTTTATCTTCGCCGGCGTCCGAGCAGATCGAGGTCGGCCATTTTTTGGACGGTCCTCAAGATTTCCGAGCTCGCGGTAACATTTGATGGTATTCCAGACAAGATATCGACGGACGACGAGGCGTTTCGCGATGTCGGAGTTGGAGTACCCGCGCTGGTGCAAATCGACGATAGCGGCACGCTGGAGATGGGGACCCGTCATTACCTTCAAATTTAAACAATCGTTGTCAAACTTCAACACGATGTTTAAAACACAATAAACTTCGAAAATCAAAAAAAAGGAATCGGTGCGTGCACGAAATAGTGCGTAGCACACTCCTAAACCTCGGACTGCGTACTTTCGCGCCACCCTGTATGTAAACTGTGTTCGCCACAAGATGACCTTTTCGCCCAAGGGGCAACAACAACACGACGTAATGCATCTCTACCTTTCCAATAAGAAATCCAGACATTGTCAGAACCCAAAATCGAAAGTCTCTCATGTTATGAACCAATTCAGAACAGAAAAACCACACAATACGAACACAGCTCTCAGTCAAACTGAAATATTCCCCGACCAAAAAAGGATGAGTATTTGTGAAGGAGTGAGTAAGCAATGGCTTGAACAACCTTTCAGATGAACCATTCCTTCACCGAAGAATGAACTGAAATGTCGTGAAGACTGATGCCTATTGTCATCTCTTTCAAAAGGACTGAAAAAACAGCCAAAGCCCGGTTCAGAATTGAGTGACTTCCTCATGTGGGCGTAGAGATTTCAACATGAGTTTAGTCTCTGTGCAGCAGAAGTCACTATGATACTCAGGCATCTGACCAACTTTCCTTCTTTCTTTCTCGTCACTATGATACTCAGGCATCTGACCAACTTTCCTTCTTTCTTTCTCGTCACTATGATACTCAGGCATCTGACCAACTTTCCTTCTTTCTTTCTCGTCACTATGATACTCAGGCATCTGACCAACTTTCCTTCTTTCTTTCTCGTCACTATGATACTCAGGCATCTGACCAACTTTCCTTCTTTCTTTCTCGTCACTATGATACTCAGGCATCTGACCAACTTTCCTTCTTTCTTTCTCGTCACTATGATACTCAGGCATCTGACCAACTTTCCTTCTTTCTTTCTCGTCACTATGATACTCAGGCATCTGACCAACTTTCCTTCTTTCTTTCTCGTCACTTTGATACTCAGGCATCTGACCAACTTTCCTTCTTTCTTTCTCGTCACTATGATACTCAGGCATCTGACCAACTTTCCTTCTTTCTTTCTCGTCACTATGATACTCAGGCATCTGACCAACTTTCCTTCTTTCTTTCTCGTCACTATGATACTCAGGCATCTGACCAACTTTCCTTCTTTCTTTCTCGTCACTATTATACTCAGGCATCTGACCAACTTTCCTTCTTTCTTTCTCGTCACTATGATACTCAGGCATCTGACCAACTTTCCTTCTTTCTTTCTCGTCACTATGATACTCAGGCATCTGACCAACTTTCCTTCTTTCTTTCTCGTCACTATGATACTCAGGCATCTGACCAACTTTCCTTCTTTCTTTCTCGTCACTATGATACTCAGGCATCTGACCAACTTTCCTTCTTTCTTTCTCGTCACTATGATACTCAGGCATCTGACCAACTTTCCTTCTTTCTTTCTCGTCACTATGATACTCAGGCATCTGACCAACTTTCCTTCTTTCTTTCTCGTCACTATGATACTCAGGCATCTGACCAACTTTCCTTCTTTCTTTCTCGTCACTATGATACTCAGGCATCTGACCAACTTTCCTTCTTTCTTTCTCGTCACTATGATACTCAGGCATCTGACCAACTTTCCTTCTTTCTTTCTCGTCACTATGATACTCAGGCATCTGACCAACTTTCCTTCTTTCTTTCTCGTCACTATGATACTCAGGCATCTGACCAACTTTCCTTCTTTCTTTCTCGTCACTATGATACTCAGGCATCTGACCAACTTTCCTTCTTTCTTTCTCGTCACTATGATACTCAGGCATCTGACCAACTTTCCTTCTTTCTTTCTCGTCACTATGATACTCAGGCATCTTACCAACTTTCCTTCTTTCTTTCTCGTCACTATGATACTCAGGCATCTGACCAACTTTCCTTCTTTCTTTCTCGTCACTATGAAACTCAGGCATCTGACCAACTTTCCTTCTTTCTTTCTCGTCACTATGATACTCAGGCATCTGACCAACTTTCCTTCTTTCTTTCTCGTCACTATGATACTCAGGCATCTGACTAACTTTCCTTCTTTCTTTCTCGTCACTATGATACTCAGGCATCTGACCAACTTTCCTTCTTTCTTTCTCGTCACTATGATACTCAGGCATCTGACCAACTTTCCTTCTTTCTTTCTCGTCACTATGATACTCAGGCATCTGACCAACTTTCCTTCTTTCTTTCTCGTCACTATGATACTCAGGCATCTGACCAACTTTCCTTCTTTCTTTCTCGTCACTATGATACTCAGGCATCTGACCAACTTTCCTTCTTTCTTTCTCGTCACTATGATACTCAGGCATCTGACCAACTTTCCTTCTTTCTTTCTCGTCACTATGATACTCAGGCATCTGACCAACTTTCCTTCTTTCTTTCTCGTCACTATGATACTCAGGCATCTGACCAACTTTCCTTCTTTCTTTCTCGTCACTATGATACTCAGGCATCTGACCAACTTTCCTTCTTTCTTTCTCGTCACTATGATACTCAGGCATCTTACCAACTTTCCTTCTTTCTTTCTCGTCACTATGATACTCAGGCATCTGACCAACTTTCCTTCTTTCTTTCTCGTCACTATGATACTCAGGCATCTGACCAACTTTCCTTTTTTCTTTCTCGTCACTATGATACTCAGGCATCTGACCAACTTTCCTTCTTTCTTTCTCGTCACTATGATACTCAGGCATCTTACCAACTTTCCTTCTTTCTTTCTCGTCACTATGATACTCAGGCATCTGACCAACTTTCCTTCTTTCTTTCTCGTCACTATGATACTCAGGCATCTGACCAACTTTCCTTCTTTCTTTCTCGTCACTATGATACTCAGGCATCTGACCAACTTTCCTTCTTTCTTTCTCGTCACTATGATACTCAGGCATCTGACCAACTTTCCTTCTTTCTTTCTCGTCACTATGATACTCAGGCATCTGACCAACTTTCCTTCTTTCTTTCTCGTCACTATGATACTCAGGCATCTGACCAACTTTCCTTCTTTCTTTCTCGTCACTATGATACTCAGGCATCTGACCAACTTTCCTTCTTTCTTTCTCGTCACTATGATACTCAGGCATCTGACCAACTTTCCTTCTTTCTTTCTCGTCACTATGATACTCAGGCATCTGACCAACTTTCCTTCTTTCTTTCTTTCTTTCTCGTCACTATGGTACTCAGGCATCTGACCAACTTTCCTTCTTTCTTTCTCGTCACTATGATACTCAGGCATCTTACCAACTTTCCTTCTTTCTTTCTCGTCACTATGATACTCAGGCATCTGACCAACTTTCCTTCTTTCTTTCTCGTCACTATGATACTCAGGCATCTGACCAACTTTCCTTCTTTCTTTCTCGTCACTATGATACTCAGGCATCTGACCAACTTTCCTTCTTTCTTTCTCGTCACTATGATACTCAGGCATCTGACCAACTTTCCTTCTTTCTTTCTCGTCACTATGATACTCAGGCATCTGACCAACTTTCCTTCTTTCTTTCTCGTCACTATGATACTCATGCATCTGACCAACTTTCCTTCTTTCTTTCTCGTCACTATGATACTCAGGCATCTGACCAACTTTCCTTCTTTCTTTCTCGTCACTATGATACTCAGGCATCTGACCAACTTTCCTTCTTTCTTTCTCGTCACTATGATACTCAGGCATCTGACCAACTTTCCTTCTTTCTTTCTCGTCACTATGATACTCAGGCATCTGACCAACTTTCCTTCTTTCTTTCTCGTCACTATGATACTCAGGCATCTTACCAACTTTCCTTCTTTCTTTCTCGTCACTATGATACTCAGGCATCTGACCAACTTTCCTTCTTTCTTTCTCGTCACTATGATACTCAGGCATCTGACCAACTTTCCTTCTTTCTTTCTCGTCACTATGATATTCAGGCATCTGACCAACTTTCCTTCTTTCTTTCTCGTCACTATGATACTCAGGCATCTGACCAACTTTCCTTCTTTCTTTCTCGTCACTATGATACTCAGGCATCTGACCAACTTTCCTTCTTTCTTTCTCGTCACTATGATACTCAGGCATCTGACCAACTTTCCTTCTTTCTTTCTCGTCACTATGATACTCAGGCATCTGACCAACTTTCCTTCTTTCTTTCTCGTCACTATGATACTCAGGCATCTGACCAACTTTCCTTCTTTCTTTCTCGTCACTATGATACTCAGGCATCTGACCAACTTTCCTTCTTTCTTTCTCGTCACTATGATACTCAGGCATCTGACCAACTTTCCTTCTTTCTTTCTCGTCACTATGATACTCAGGCATCTGACCAACTTTCCTTCTTTCTTTCTCGTCACTATGATACTCAGGCATCTGACCAACTTTCCTTCTTTCTTTCTCGTCACTATGATACTCAGGCATCTGACCAACTTTCCTTCTTTCTTTCTCGTCACTATGATACTCAGGCATCTGACCAACTTTCCTTCTTTCTTTCTCGTCACTATGATACTCAGGCATCTGACCAACTTCCTTCTTTCTTTCTCGTCACTATGATACTCAGGCATCTGACCAACTTTCCTTCTTTCTTTCTCGTCACTATGAAACTCAGGCATCTGACCAACTTTCCTTCTTTCTTTCTCGTCACTATGATACTCAGCCATCTGACCAACTTTCCTTCTTTCTTTCTCGTCACTATGATACTCAGGCATCTGACCAACTTTCCTTCTTTCTTTCTCGTCACTATGATACTCAGGCATCTGACCAACTTTCCTTCTTTCTTTCTCGTCACTATGATACTCAGGCATCTGACCAACTTTCCTTCTTTCTTTCTCGTCACTATGATACTCAGGCATCTGACCAACTTTCCTTCTTTCTTTCTCGTCACAATGATACTCAGGCATCTGACCAACTTTCCTTCTTTCTTTCTCGTCACTATGATACTCAGGCATCTGACCAACTTTCCTTCTTTCTTTCTCGTCACTATGATACTCAGGCATCTGACCAACTTTCCTTCTTTCTTTCTCGTCACTATGATACTCAGGCATCTGACCAACTTTCCTTCTTTCTTTCTCGTCACTATGATACTCAGGCATCTGACCAACTTTCCTTCTTTCTTTCTCGTCACTATGATACTCAGGCATCTGACCAACTTTCCTTCTTTCTTTCTCGTCACTATGATACTCAGGCATCTGACCAACTTTCCTTCTTTCTTTCTCGTCACTATGGTACTCAGGCATCTGACCAACTTTCCTTCTTTCTTTCTCGTGACTATGATACTCAGGCATCTGACCAACTTTCCTTCTTTCTTTCTCGTCACTATGATACTCAGGCATCTTACCAACTTTCCTTCTTTCTTTCTCGTCACTATGATACTCAGGCATCTGACCAACTTTCCTTCTTTCTTTCTCGTCACTATGATACTCAGGCATCTTACCAACTTTCCTTCTTTCTTTCTCGTCACTATGATACTCAGGCATCTGACCAACTTTCCTTCTTTCTTTCTCGTCACTATGATACTCAGGCATCTGACCAACTTTCCTTCTTTCTTTCTCGTCACTATGATACTCAGGCATCTGACCAACTTTCCTTCTTTCTTTCTCGTCACTATGATACTCAGGCATCTGACCAACTTTCCTTCTTTCTTTCTCGTCACTATGATACTCAGGCATCTGACCAACTTTCCTTCTTTCTTTCTCGTCACTATGATACTCAGGCATCTGACCAACTTTCCTTCTTTCTTTCTCGTCACTATGATACTCAGGCATCTGACCAACTTTCCTTCTTTCTTTCTTTCTTTCTCGTCACTATGGTACTCAGGCATCTGACCAACTTTCCTTCTTTCTTTCTCGTCACTATGATACTCAGGCATCTTACCAACTTTCCTTCTTTCTTTCTCGTCACTATGATACTCAGGCATCTGACCAACTTTCCTTCTTTCTTTCTCGTCACTATGATACTCAGGCATCTGACCAACTTTCCTTCTTTCTTTCTCGTCACTATGATACTCAGGCATCTGACCAACTTTCCTTCTTTCTTTCTCGTCACTATGATACTCAGGCATCTGACCAACTTTCCTTCTTTCTTTCTCGTCACTATGATACTCAGGCATCTGACCAACTTTCCTTCTTTCTTTCTCGTCACTATGATACTCAGGCATCTGACCAACTTTCCTTCTTTCTTTCTTTCTTTCTCGTCACTATGGTACTCAGGCATCTGACCAACTTTCCTTCTTTCTTTCTCGTCACTATGATACTCAGGCATCTTACCAACTTTCCTTCTTTCTTTCTCGTCACTATGATACTCAGGCATCTGACCAACTTTCCTTCTTTCTTTCTCGTCACTATGATACTCAGGCATCTGACCAACTTTCCTTCTTTCTTTCTCGTCACTATGATACTCAGACATCTGACCAACTTTCCTTCTTTCTTTCTCGTCACTATGATACTCAGGCATCTGACCAACTTTCCTTCTTTCTTTCTTTCTTTCTCGTCACTATGGTACTCAGGCATCTGACCAACTTTCCTTCTTTCTTTCTCGTCACTATGATACTCAGGCATCTTACCAACTTTCCTTCTTTCTTTCTCGTCACTATGATACTCAGGCATCTGACCAACTTTCCTTCTTTCTTTCTCGTCACTATGATACTCAGGCATCTGACCAACTTTCCTTCTTTCTTTCTCGTCACTATGATACTCAGGCATCTGACCAACTTTCCTTCTTTCTTTCTCGTCACTATGATACTCAGGCATCTGACCAACTTTCCTTCTTTCTTTCTCGTCACTATGATACTCAGGCATCTGACCAACTTTCCTTCTTTCTTTCTCGTCACTATGATACTCAGGCATCTGACCAACTTTCCTTCTTTCTTTCTCGTCACTATGATACTCAGGCATCTGACCAACTTTCCTTCTTTCTTTCTCGTCACTATGATACTCAGGCATCTGACCAACTTTCCTTCTTTCTTTCTCGTCACTATGATACTCAGGCATCTGACCAACTTTCCTTCTTTCTTTCTCGTCACTATGATACTCAGGCATCTGACCAACTTTCCTTCTTTCTTTCTCGTCACTATGATACTCAGGCATCTGACCAACTTTCCTTCTTTCTTTCTCGTCACTATGATACTCAGGCATCTGACCAACTTTCCTTCTTTCTTTCTCGTCACTATGGTACTCAGGCATCTGACCAACTTTCCTTCTTTCTTTCTCGTGACTATGATACTCAGGCATCTGACCAACTTTCCTTCTTTCTTTCTCGTCACTATGATACTCAGGCATCTTACCAACTTTCCTTCTTTCTTTCTCGTCACTATGATACTCAGGCATCTGACCAACTTTCCTTCTTTCTTTCTCGTCACTATGATACTCAGGCATCTTACCAACTTTCCTTCTTTCTTTCTCGTCACTATGATACTCAGGCATCTGACCAACTTTCCTTCTTTCTTTCTCGTCACTATGATACTCAGGCATCTGACCAACTTTCCTTCTTTCTTTCTCGTCACTATGATACTCAGGCATCTGACCAACTTTCCTTCTTTCTTTCTCGTCACTATGATACTCAGGCATCTGACCAACTTTCCTTCTTTCTTTCTCGTCACTATGATACTCAGGCATCTGACCAACTTTCCTTCTTTCTTTCTCGTCACTATGATACTCAGGCATCTGACCAACTTTCCTTCTTTCTTTCTCGTCACTATGATACTCAGGCATCTGACCAACTTTCCTTCTTTCTTTCTTTCTTTCTCGTCACTATGGTACTCAGGCATCTGACCAACTTTCCTTCTTTCTTTCTCGTCACTATGATACTCAGGCATCTTACCAACTTTCCTTCTTTCTTTCTCGTCACTATGATACTCAGGCATCTGACCAACTTTCCTTCTTTCTTTCTCGTCACTATGATACTCAGGCATCTGACCAACTTTCCTTCTTTCTTTCTCGTCACTATGATACTCAGGCATCTGACCAACTTTCCTTCTTTCTTTCTCGTCACTATGATACTCAGGCATCTGACCAACTTTCCTTCTTTCTTTCTCGTCACTATGATACTCAGGCATCTGACCAACTTTCCTTCTTTCTTTCTCGTCACTATGATACTCAGGCATCTGACCAACTTTCCTTCTTTCTTTCTCGTCACTATGATACTCAGGCATCTGACCAACTTTCCTTCTTTCTTTCTCGTCACTATGATACTCAGGCATCTGACCAACTTTCCTTCTTTCTTTCTCGTCACTATGATACTCAGGCATCTGACCAACTTTCCTTCTTTCTTTCTCGTCACTATGATACTCAGGCATCTGAACAACTTTCCTTCTTTCTTTCTCGTCACTATGATACTCAGGCATCTGAACAACATCCTTCTTTCTTTCTCGTCACTATGATACTCAGGCATCTGAACAACTTTCCTTCTTTCTTTCTCGTCACTATGATACTCAGGCATCTGACCAACTTTCCTTCTTTCTTTCTCGTCACTATGATACTCAGGCATCTGACCAACTTTCCTTCTTTCTTTCTCGTCACTATGATACTCAGGCATCTGACCAACTTTCCTTCTTTCTTTCTCGTCACTATGATACTCAGGCATCTGACCAACTTTCCTTCTTTCTTTCTCGTCACTATGATACTCAGGCATCTGACCAACTTTCCTTCTTTCTTTCTCGTCACTATGATACTCAGGCATCTGACCAACTTTCCTTCTTTCTTTCTCGTCACTATGATACTCAGGCATCTGACCAACTTTCCTTCTTTCTTTCTCGTCACTATGATACTCAGGCATCTGACCAACTTTCCTTCTTTCTTTCTCGTCACTATGATACTCAGGCATCTGACCAACTTTCCTTCTTTCTTTCTCGTCACTATGATACTCAGGCATCTGACCAACTTTCCTTCTTTCTTTCTCGTCACTATGATACTCAGGCATCTGACCAACTTTCCTTCTTTCTTTCTCGTCACTATGATACTCAGGCATCTGACCAACTTTCCTTCTTTCTTTCTCGTCACTATGATACTCAGGCATCTTACCAACTTTCCTTCTTTCTTTCTCGTCACTATGATACTCAGGCATCTTACCAACTTTCCTTCTTTCTTTCTCGTCACTATGGTACTCAGGCATCTGACCAACTTTCCTTCTTTCTTTCTCGTCACTATGATACTCAGGCATCTGACCAACTTTCCTTCTTTCTTTCTCGTCACTATGATACTCAGGCATCTGACCAACTTTCCTTCTTTCTTTCTCGTCACTATGATACTCAGGCATCTGACCAACTTTCCTTCTTTCTTTCTCGTCACTATGATACTCAGGCATCTGACCAACTTTCCTTCTTTCTTTCTCGTCACTATGATACTCAGGCATCTGACCAACTTTCCTTCTTTCTTTCTCGTCACTATGATACTCAGGCATCTGACCAACTTTCCTTCTTTCTTTCTCGTCACTATGATACTCAGGCATCTGACCAACTTTCCTTCTTTCTTTCTCGTCACTATGATACTCAGACATCTGACCAACTTTCCTTCTTTCTTTCTCGTCACTATGATACTCAGGCATCTGACCAACTTTCCTTCTTTCTTTCTCGTCACTATGATACTCAGGCATCTGACCAACTTTCCTTCTTTCTTTCTCGTCACTATGATACTCAGGCATCTGACCAACTTTCCTTCTTTCTTTCTCGTCACTATGATACTCAGGCATCTGACCAACTTTCCTTCTTTCTTTCTCGTCACTATGATACTCAGGCATCTGACCAACTTTCCTTCTTTCTTTCTCGTCACTATGATACTCAGGCATCTGACCAACTTTCCTTCTTTCTTTCTCGTCACTATGATACTCAGGCATCTGACCAACTTTCCTTCTTTCTTTCTCGTCACTATGATACTCAGGCATCTGACCAACTTTCCTTCTTTCTTTCTCGTCACTATGATACTCAGGCATCTGACCAACTTTCCTTCTTTCTTTCTCGTCACTATGATACTCAGGCATCTGACCAACTTTCCTTCTTTCTTTCTCGTCACTATGATACTCAGGCATCTTACCAACTTTCCTTCTTTCTTTCTCGTCACTATGATACTCAGGCATCTTACCAACTTTCCTTCTTTCTTTCTCGTCACTATGATACTCAGGCATCTTACCAACTTTCCTTCTTTCTTTCTCGTCACTATGATACTCAGGCATCTGACCAACTTTCCTTCTTTCTTTCTCGTCACTATGATACTCAGGCATCTGACCAACTTTCCTTCTTTCTTTCTCGTCACTATGATACTCAGGCATCTTACCAACTTTCCTTCTTTCTTTCTCGTCACTATGATACTCAGGCATCTTACCAACTTTCCTTCTTTCTTTCTCGTCACTATGATACTCAGGCATCTGACCAACTTTCCTTCTTTCTTTCTCGTCACTATGATACTCAGGCATCTGACCAACTTTCCTTCTTTCTTTCTCGTCACTATGATACTCAGGCATCTGACCAACTTTCCTTCTTTCTTTCTCGTCACTATGATACTCAGGCATCTGACCAACTTTCCTTCTTTCTTTCTCGTCACTATGATACTCAGGCATCTGACCAACTTTCCTTCTTTCTTTCTCGTCACTATGATACTCAGGCATCTGACCAACTTTCCTTCTTTCTTTCTCGTCACTATGATACTCAGGCATCTGACCAACTTTCCTTCTTTCTTTCTCGTCACTATGATACTCAGGCATCTTACCAACTTTCCTTCTTTCTTTCTCGTCACTATGATACTCAGGCATCTTACCAACTTTCCTTCTTTCTTTCTCGTCACTATGATACTCAGGCATCTGACCAACTTTCCTTCTTTCTTTCTCGTCACTATGATACTCAGGCATCTGACCAACTTTCCTTCTTTCTTTCTCGTCACTATGATACTCAGGCATCTGACCAACTTTCCTTCTTTCTTTCTCGTCACTATGATACTCAGGCATCTTACCAACTTTCCTTCTTTCTTTCTCGTCACTATGATACTCAGGCATCTTACCAACTTTCCTTCTTTCTTTCTCGTCACTATGATACTCAGGCATCTGACCAACTTTCCTTCTTTCTTTCTCGTCACTATGATACTCAGGCATCTGACCAACTTTCCTTCTTTCTTTCTCGTCACTATGATACTCAGGCATCTGACCAACTTTCCTTCTTTCTTTCTCGTCACTATGATACTCAGGCATCTGACCAACTTTCCTTCTTTCTTTCTCGTCACTATGATACTCAGGCATCTGACCAACTTTCCTTCTTTCTTTCTCGTCACTATGATACTCAGGCATCTGACCAACTTTCCTTCTTTCTTTCTCGTCACTATGATACTCAGGCATCTGACCAACTTTCCTTCTTTCTTTCTCGTCACTATGATACTCAGGCATCTGACCAACTTTCCTTCTTTCTTTCTCGTCACTATGATACTCAGGCATCTTACCAACTTTCCTTCTTTCTTTCTCGTCACTATGATACTCAGGCATCTTACCAACTTTCCTTCTTTCTTTCTCGTCACTATGATACTCAGGCATCTTACCAACTTTCCTTCTTTCTTTCTCGTCACTATGGTACTCAGGCATCTGACCAACTTTCCTTCTTTCTTTCTCGTCACTATGATACTCAGGCATCTGACCAACTTTCCTTCTTTCTTTCTCGTCACTATGATACTCAGGCATCTGACCAACTTTCCTTCTTTCTTTCTCGTCACTATGATACTCAGGCATCTTACCAACTTTCCTTCTTTCTTTCTCGTCACTATGATACTCAGGCATCTGACCAACTTTCCTTCTTTCTTTCTCGTCACTATGATACTCAGGCATCTGACCAACTTTCCTTCTTTCTTTCTCGTCACTATGATACTCAGGCATCTGACCAACTTTCCTTCTTTCTTTCTCGTCACTATGATACTCAGGCATCTGACCAACTTTCCTTCTTTCTCGTCACTATGATACTAAGGCATCTTACCAACTTTCTTTCTTTCTTTCTCGTCACTATGATACTCAGGCATCTTACCAACTTTCCTTCTTTCTTTCTCGTCACTATGATACTCAGGCATCTGACCAACTTTCCTTCTTTCTTTCTCGTCACTATGATACTCAGGCATCTGACCAACTTTCCTTCTTTCTTTCTCGTCACTATGATACTCAGGCATCTGACCAACTTTCCTTCTTTCTTTCTCGTCACTATGGTACTCAGGCATCTGAACAACTTTCCTTCTTTCTTTCTCGTCACTATGATACTCAGGCATCTGACCAACTTTCCTTCTTTCTTTCTCGTCACTATGATACTCAGGCATCTGACCAACTTTCCTTCTTTCTTTCTCGTCACTATGATACTCAGGCATCTGACCAACTTTCCTTCTTTCTTTCTCGTCACTATGATACTAAAGCATCTGACCAACTTTCCTTCTTTCTTTCTCGTCACTATGATACTGAGGCATCTGACCAACTTTCCTTCTTTCTTTCTCGTCACTATGGTACTCAGGCATCTGAACAACTTTCCTTCTTTCTTTCTCGTCACTATGATACTCAGGCACCTGACCAACTTTCCTTCTTTCTTTCTCGTCACTATGATACTCAGGCATCTGACCAACTTTCCTTCTTTCTTTCTCGTCACTATGATACTCAGGCATCTGACCAACTTTCCTTCTTTCTTTCTCGTCACTATGATACTCAGGCATCTGACCAACTTTCCTTCTTTCTTTCTCGTCACTATGATACTCAGGCATCTGACCAACTTTCCTTCTTTCTTACTCGTCACTATGATACTCAGGCACCTGACCAACTTTCCTTCTTTCTTTCTCGTCACTATGATACTCAGGCATCTGACCAACTTTCCTTCTTTCTTTCTCGTCACTATGGTACTCAGGCATCTGAACAACTTTCCTTCTTTCTTTCTCGTCACTATGATACTCAGGCATCTGACCAACTTTCCTTCTTTCTTTCTCGTCACTATGGTACTCAGGCATCTGAACAACTTTCCTTCTTTCTTTCTCGTCACTATGATACTCAGGCATCTGACCAACTTTCCTTCTTTCTTTCTCGTCACTATGATACTCAGGCATCTGACCAACTTTCCTTCTTTCTTTCTCGTCACTATGATACTCAGGCATCTGACCAACTTTCCTTCTTTCTTTCTCGTCACTATGATACTCAGGCATCTGACCAACTTTCCTTCTTTCTTTCTCGTCACTATGATACTCAGGCACCTGACCAACTTTCCTTCTTTCTTTCTCGTCACTATGATACTCAGGCATCTGACCAACTTTCCTTCTTTCTTTCTCGTCACTATGGTACTCAGGCATCTGAACAACTTTCCTTCTTTCTTTCTCGTCACTATGATACTCAGGCATCTGACCAACTTTCCTTCTTTCTTTCTCGTCACTATGGTACTCAGGCATCTGAACAACTTTCCTTCTTTCTTTCTCGTCACTATGATACTCAGGCATCTGACCAACTTTCCTTCTTTCTTTCTCGTCACTATGATACTCAGGCATCTGACCAACTTTCCTTCTTTCTTTCTCGTCACTATGATACTCAGGCATCTGACCAACTTTCCTTCTTTCTTTCTCGTCACTATGATACTCAGGCATCTGACCAACTTTCCTTCTTTCTTTCTCGTCACTATGATACTCAGGCATCTGACCAACTTTCCTTCTTTCTCGTCACTATGATACTAAGGCATCTTACCAACTTTCCTTCTTTCTTTCTCGTCACTATGATACTCAGGCATCTTACCAACTTTCCTTCTTTCTTTCTCGTCACTATGATACTCAGGCATCTTACCAACTTTCCTTCTTTCTTTCTCGTCACTATGATACTCAGGCATCTGACCAACTTTCCTTCTTTCTTTCTCGTCACTATGATACTCAGGCATCTGACCAACTTTCCTTCTTTCTTTCTCGTCACTATGATACTCAGGCATCTGACCAACTTTCCTTCTTTCTTTCTCGTCACTATGATACTCAGGCATCTGACCAACTTTCCTTCTTTCTTTCTCGTCACTATGATACTCAGGCATCTGACCAACTTTCCTTCTTTCTTTCTCGTCACTATGATACTCAGGCATCTGACCAACTTTCCTTCTTTCTTTCTCGTCACTATGATACTCAGGCATCTGACCAACTTTCCTTCTTTCTTTCTCGTCACTATGGTACTCAGGCATCTGAACAACTTTCCTTCTTTCTTTCTCGTCACTATGATACTCAAGCATCTGACCAACTTTCCTTCTTTCTTTCTCGTCACTATGGTACTCAGGCATCTGAACAACTTTCCTTCTTTCTTTCTCGTCACTATGATACTAAGGCATCTGACCAACTTTCCTTCTTTCTTTCTCGTCACTATGATACTCAGGCATCTGACCAACTTTCCTTCTTTCTTTCTCGTCACTATGATACTCAGGCATCTGACCAACTTTCCTTCTTTCTTTCTCGTCACTATGATACTCAGGCATCTGACCAACTTTCCTTCTTTCTTTCTCGTCACTATGATACTCAGGCATCTGACCAACTTTCCTTCTTTCTCGTCACTATGATACTAAGGCATCCTACCAACTTTCCTTCTTTCTTTCTCGTCACTATGATACTCAGGCATCTTACCAACTTTCCTTCTTTCTTTCTCGTCACTATGATACTCAGGCATCTTACCAACTTTCCTTCTTTCTTTCTCGTCACTATGATACTCAGGCATCTGAACAACTTTCCTTCTTTCTTTCTCTTCACTATGATACTCAGGCATCTTACCAACTTTCCTTCTTTCTTTCTCGTCACTATGATACTCAGGCATCTGACCAACTTTCCTTCTTTCTTTCTCGTCAGTATGATACTCAGGCATCTGAACAACTTTCCTTCTTTCTTTCTCGTCACTATGATACTAAGGCATCTGACCAACTTTCCTTCTTTCTTTCTCGTCACTATGATACTCAGGCATCTGAACAACTTTCCTTCTTTCTTTCTCTTCACTATGATACTCAGGCATCTTACCAACTTTCCTTCTTTCTTTCTCGTCACTATGATACTCAGGCATCTGACCAACTTTCCTTCTTTCTTTCTCGTCACTATGATACTAAGGCATCTGACCAACTTTCCTTCTTTCTTTCTCGTCACCATGATACTCAAGCATCTTACTAACTTTCCTTCTTTCTTTCTCGTCACCATGATACTAAGGCATCTGACCAACTTTCCTTCTTTCTTTCTCGTCACTATGATACTGAGGCATCTGACCAACTTTCCTTCTTTCTTTCTCGTCACTATGATACTCAGGCATCTGACCAACTTTCCTTCTTGCTTTCTCGTCACTGTGATACTCAGGCATCTTACCAACTTTCCTTCTTTCTTTCTCGTCACTATGATACTCAGGCATCTGACCAACTTTCCTTCTTTCTTTCTCGTCACTATGATACTCAGGCATCTTACTAACTTTCCTTCTCGTCACCATGATACTAAGGCATCTGACCAACTTTCCTTCTTTCTTTCTCGTCACCATGATACTAAGGCATCTGACCAACTTTCCTTCTTTCTTTCTCGTCACTATGATACTGAGGCATCTGACCAACTTTCGTTCTTTCTTTCTCGTCACTATGATACTCAGGCATCTGACCAACTTTCCTTCTTTCTTTCTCGTCACTATGATACTAAGGCATCTGACCAACTTTCCTTCTTTCTTTCTCGTCACCATGA
The DNA here is from genome assembly GCA_964056735.1 of Allodiplogaster pararmata. Classification (NCBI taxonomy): domain Eukaryota; kingdom Metazoa; phylum Nematoda; class Chromadorea; order Rhabditida; family Diplogasteridae; genus Allodiplogaster; species Allodiplogaster pararmata. The sequence goes on from OZ057409.1 coordinate 19,279,799, forward strand.
TACTCAAGCATCTTACTAACTTTCCTTCTTTCTTTCTCGTCACCATGATACTAAGGCATCTGACCAACTTTCCTTCTTTCTTTCTCGTCACTATGATACTGAGGCATCTGACCAACTTTCCTTCTTTCTTTCTCGTCACTATGATACTCAGGCATCTGACCAACTTTCCTTCTTGCTTTCTCGTCACTATGATACTCAGGCATCTTACCAACTTTCCTTCTTTCTTTCTCGTCACTATGATACTCAGGCATCTGACCAACTTTCCTTCTTTCTTTCTCGTCACTATGATACTCAGGCATCTTACTAACTTTCCTTCTCGTCACCATGATACTAAGGCATCTGACCAACTTTCCTTCTTTCTTTCTCGTCACCATGATACTAAGGCATCTGACCAACTTTCCTTCTTTCTTTCTCGTCACTATGATACTGAGGCATCTGACCAACTTTCGTTCTTTCTTTCTCGTCACTATGATACTCAGGCATCTGACCAACTTTCCTTCTTGCTTTCTCGTCACTATGATACTCAGGCATCTTACCAACTTTCCTTCTTTCTTTCTCGTCACTATGATACTCAGGCATCTTACCAACTTTCCTTCTTTCTTTCTCGTCACTATGATACTCAGGCATCTTACTAACTTTCCTTCTTTCTTTCTCGTCACCATGATACTAAGGCATCTGACCAACTTTCCTTCTTTCTTTCTCGTCACCATGATACTAAGGCATCTGACCAACTTTCCTTCTTTCTTTCTCGTCACTATGATACTGAGGCATCTGACCAACTTTCGTTCTTTCTTTCTCGTCACTATGATACTCAGGCATCTGACCAACTTTCGTTCTTTCTTTCTCGTCACTATGATACTCAGGCATCTGACCAACTTTCCTTCTTGCTTTCTCGTCACTATGATACTCAGGCATCTTACCAACTTTCCTTCTTTCTTTCTCGTCACTATGATACTCAGGCATCTTACCAACTTTCCTTCTTTCTTTCTCGTCACTATGATACTCAGGCATCTTACTAACTTTCCTTCTTTCTTTCTCGTCACCATGATACTAAGGCATCTGACCAACTTTCCTTCTTTCTTTCTCGTCACCATGATACTCAAGCATCTTACTAACTTTCCTTCTTTCTTTCTCGTCACCATGATACTAAGGCATCTGACCAACTTTCCTTCTTTCTTTCTCGTCACTATGATACTGAGGCATCTGACCAACTTTCCTTCTTTCTTTCTCGTCACTATGATACTCAGGCATCTGACCAACTTTCCTTCTTGCTTTCTCGTCACTATGATACTCAGGCATCTTACCAACTTTCCTTCTTTCTTTCTCGTCACTATGATACTCAGGCATCTGACCAACTTTCCTTCTTTCTTTCTCGTCACTATGATACTCAGGCATCTTACTAACTTTCCTTCTCGTCACCATGATACTAAGGCATCTGACCAACTTTCCTTCTTTCTTTCTCGTCACCATGATACTAAGGCATCTGACCAACTTTCCTTCTTTCTTTCTCGTCACTATGATACTGAGGCATCTGACCAACTTTCGTTCTTTCTTTCTCGTCACTATGATACTCAGGCATCTGACCAACTTTCCTTCTTGCTTTCTCGTCACTATGATACTCAGGCATCTTACCAACTTTCCTTCTTTCTTTCTCGTCACTATGATACTCAGGCATCTTACCAACTTTCCTTCTTTCTTTCTCGTCACTATGATACTCAGGCATCTTACTAACTTTCCTTCTTTCTTTCTCGTCACCATGATACTAAGGCATCTGACCAACTTTCCTTCTTTCTTTCTCGTCACCATGATACTAAGGCATCTGACCAACTTTCAATTCAATTCAATTCAATTCATTTATTCCATGCAAGAACAACAACTTGTAATACAATTATGAATGGTAGTTCCAATTAGCATGGACGCGTAGGATAGGGAGACAAAGAAAAAAAAAACAATCATTCATTCAAAAGTGCTGAATGGCATTCAACTAATCCAAATATCATCTAAGAAAAAAAAAATGATATGAAATAGCGTCTATAGTTATTTATAATCAGAAGATTGTGTCCTATACATATGTATGTAAATACAAATAATCGTCAATCTGTTACACTCGGACAAGGAAGCACAACTTCAAATGGAATTTTTTTTAGTCTTGTCGCAAAACTTGAAGAACTTTCGATTACAACGATATCTTCCGGAAGGGAGTTCCATATTGCTATTGATCTAGAGACAAACGTAGACAACCTAGCCGGGTAAACGATAGGCAGACGAATTCTGAGAGAGTGCGCTTGTCTTGTATTATACTTGGGGGGAGATAAAATGTATAGAAAGGAAAAATCGAGAGAGCATTTGTTATGTAAACATTTGTGCAAAAAACATAGATCTCTGAATGTTCGACGATATTCTAATGACTCAGTTTTGAGCAGTTTCAATCTCTGAGAATAAGGCAGGCTTACATTACCACATCTATATAACAGCCTTCTAGTAAAATTACGTTGTACATATTCTAAATCATTGATGAGGTATTTCGTGGTAGGGGACCAAATTTCAGTCCCGTATTCGAGAATCGGTCTAACGTATACATTAAAAGCAAGCATGAGCATTTCGCATGATTTGGTCTTGAAAGCCTTCAGAATAAGGTTTGCAGTAGAAGAGGCTTTTTTACAAATCTTCTCAATATGAGAATTGAAACGGAAATCATGAGTTAACAAAATCCCTAAATCTTTAACCTGGTTGGTAACAATCAATGGAATATGGTTGATAGAGTAGGGGTGAAACACCGATTGCTTGCCTATATGAAGAACAGTACATTTAGAAGTTGATAGAGTAAGGTTCCACTGAGTGCACCACTCAAATATATTGTTGACTTCTGTTTGTAAGTCATCTGAATATAAGGGTACTTGAGCTAGCAGCTTAACATCATCGGCAAAAATACTGAAGCGAATAGTAGCAGGGATAACTTTCTTGATGTCGTCAATGAACAGTAAAAACAACAACGGGCCTATTGAAGAACCTTGAGGAACACCACTTAAAACTGAAGCTGGTACTGAGTTGATACCATCGATGATCACTGATTGTTTACGGGAGTTGAGGAAAGAAGAGATAAATTTAAGTGCTGGCCCTACAATACCAAGTGAATTCAATTTAAACAATAGAAATCGAATATCTACAGAATCAAAAGCTTTTGAGATGTCTAGGAAAATTACATCAATATCAATACTTGAACTCAGAGAGTGGGTTATGAAGGAATATGATTCGGCTAAAGAAGTGATTGTCGATCGATTAGGTCGAAAACCGGCTTGAAAAGGGGAGAGCAATGAACGCTCTTCAAGATACTTTGAAATAGAATTAACAATAACTTTTTCCATTACTTTAGAAATCGAGCAGGTTAAAGAAATGGGTCTGTAATTTGATAAGATAGGAGGTCCTTTGTTTTTGAGCAGAGGCTTTACAATAGCAAACTTCCACATATCGGGTACGATTCCAGTCATTAAACAGTTGTTGAATAAAATACGCAGAGGTTTCAACAACGCAAATTTACATTTTTTGATAAAAATGTTCGGAATGGAATCGGGTGAGGTATTACATTTATTCTCTAACTTAGAAACAGCCTCGATTATCATTTGATCATCAATTATTTCAAGAGAAAAGTGTTGATCGAAGGAAGCTAAAATAGGGACAGGAAGAACATTCTGAGACGGTTCAGAGAAAGTTGATGAGAACTGAGAAGAAAACATTTCAGCTTTTATGGAAGGGTCCGTCACTACCGTTCCACTACTGTCATACAAAACATAGGAATCGTTTTGAGATTTGATACGATTTGTACAATACGAGAAAAACTGTTTACGGTTGCCTTTAACAATCAGAGAAGATTCCTTAGATGTTTCAAAATCATAAAGCTCAGAAGAAAAATTTCTTGATAGATTTTTACAATATTCGGAGTAAGGAGCAGTAATTGAAACTTTCTGAAGCTTATTGAATAAGCGTTGAATACGCGCTGGATATCTATAGGAGGACGAATTAGGAACAACAGTTGGCACAAAGCGATCGATAAGGTCACATAGTAGATCAACGATATAGTTGTAAGCTTGATTAGGGTCAAGAGATGATAATGCCAAGGTCCAATCATGACAGTAAATAAAGTACTCAATCATATGCCAGTTTGCCTCAGAATAAAGTTTTATAGGCTTGATTATGTCATCGAATACTTTGGAGGTAATACAATCGAAACAAATAGAATTATGATCGCACTGGGATGTGAAGGGAGCAATAACACTAGAAGAAGAGATAATCGGATGATTGCATAAAAGAAGATCAAGAATGTTCTGACTTCGAGTCGGCATCAGAATGTACTGAGTGAAATGGTTATCACAACAGTAATTAAGAAATTGAGTAGAAGAATAGCTCTTAGAACACGTCAACTTGTCCCAATCAATACAAGGCAAATTCAAATCACCAACGATTATGAGAAGGACATTGGGAATGGTATTTAAAGAGAAGTATGCTAATAACTCATTCATGATATCGTCTGGGGCACTGGGAGATCGATAAACACACATTAATCTAACCCGAGAAAAATATGAATTTTTGTCACTACATTGTAACTCAACTGTAATAGCTTCACATTCTGAAACTGACATCGACGAAGTTGCTACTGGACTGAGTCTAGATTGCACTAAAATTGCTACTCCGCCACCTCTGTTACTGATATTAGAGTTTCTATCAGAACGAAAAACAGAATATGGTTTATTTGAATGTAAAATGACATCAGGTTCACTATCGTGTAACCAAGTTTCTGAAAAGCAAATAGCATTGTATTGCGTTAAAGATAATAAATGATTAAGATCGTACAATTTATTCCGTATAGAGCGACAATTACTATAGTAAAAACTAAAATTTCCTCTAATACTATGTTGGCTATTCCAAATATCAGAAGAAGTAAACAGGCTATCGCCATCAGCACTACTGACCTATTTCTGTACATCGTTTGCGTCCATCCTTTTTCCTCTTGTCACCGTCACGTTTTGAAGAGAACCATTAGCCTCAGCGTCTGTCTTCGGAGTGTATAGAGGACGCGGATGAGAGAATCGAATGAGCCTTGTTCCTTGTACCCCCCACTCCATCAATCCAGCTTTGTCGTTTCTTTCTTTAGCGAGTTTCTTGCAGTCCTTCTCGAGTTGGAGTCCTTCTCTGGTAAGGTCTTCTCTCGCGTACGCGTGAGGAAATATGCGAAGTACTTCAGGACGACGGACTCGTAGTTTTCGAAGTACTTCTGTTCGGAGAGTTTCGAAGTACTTCTGTTCTTTCCTTCTTTCTTTCTCGTCACTATGATACTGAGGCATCTGACCAACTTTCGTTCTTTCTTTCTCGTCACTATGATACTCAGGCATCTGACCAACTTTCCTTCTTTCTTTCTCGTCACTATGATACTCAGGCATCTGACCAACTTTCCTTCTTTCTTTCTCGTCACTATGATACTCAGGCATCTGACCAACTTTCCTTCTTGCTTTCTCGTCACTATGACACTCAGGCATCTTACCAACTTTCCTTCTTTCTTTCTCGTCACTATGATACTCAGGCATCTTACCAACTTTCCTTCTTTCTTTCTCGTCACTATGATACTCAGGCATCTTACTAACTTTCCTTCTTTCTTTCTCGTCACCATGATACTAAGGCATCTGACCAACTTTCCTTCTTTCTTTCTCGTCACCATGATACTAAGGCATCTGACCAACTTTCCTTCTTTCTTTCTCGTCACTATGATACTGAGGCATCTGACCAACTTTCGTTCTTTCTTTCTCGTCACTATGATACTCAGGCATCTGACCAACTTTCCTTCTTTCTTTCTCGTCACTATGATACTCAGGCATCTGACCAACTTTCCTTCTTTCTTTCTCGTCACTATGATACTCAGGCATCTGACCAACTTTCCTTCTTTCTTTCTCGTCACCATGATACTCAGGCATCTTACTAACTTTCCTTCTTTCTTTCTCGTCACCATGATACTAAAGCATCTGACCAACTTTCCTTCTTTCTTTCTCGTCACTATGATACTGAGGCATCTGACCAACTTTCCTTCTTTCTTTCTCGTCACTATGATACTCAGGCATCTGACCAACTTTCCTTCTTTCTTTCTCGTCACCATGATACTCAGGCATCTTACTAACTTTCCTTCTTTCTTTCTCGTCACTATGATACTCAGGCATCTGACCAACTTTCCTTCTTTCTTTCTCGTCACCATGATACTCAGGCATCTGACCAACTTTCCTTCTTTCTTTCTCGTCACTATGATACTCAGGCATCTGATCAACTTTCCTTCTTTCTTTCTCGTCACTATGATACTCAGGCATCTGACCAACTTTCCTTCTTTCTTTCTCGTCACTATGATACTCAGGCATCTGACCAACTTTCCTTCTTTCTTTCTCGTCACTATGATACTGAGGCATCTGACCAACTTTCCTTCTTTCTTTCTCGTCACTATGATACTCAGGCATCTGACCAACTTTCCTTCTTTCTTTCTCGTCACCATGATACTCAGGCATCTTACTAACTTTCCTTCTTTCTTTCTCGTCACCATGATACTAAGGCATCTGACCAACTTTCCTTCTTTCTTTCTCGTTACTATGATACTCAGGCATCTGACCAACTTTCCTTCTTTCTTTCTCGTCACTATGATACTCAGGCATCTGACCAACTTTCCTTCTTTCTTTCTCGTGACTATGATACTGAGGCATCTGACCAACTTTCCTTCTTTCTTTCTCGTCACTATGATACTCAGGCATCTGACCAACTTTCCTTCTTCCTTTCTCGTCACCATGATACTCAGGCATCTTACTAACTTTCCTTCTTTCTTTCTCGTCACTATGATACTGAGGCATCTGACCAACTTTCCTTCTTTCTTTCTCGTCACTATGATACTCAGGCATCTGACCAACTTTCCTTCTTTCTTTCTCGTCACTATGATACTCAGGCATCTGACCAACTTTCCTTCTTTCTTTCTCGTGACTATGATACTGAGGCATCTGACCAACTTTCCTTCTTTCTTTCTCGTCACTATGATACTCAGGCATCTGACCAACTTTCCTTCTTTCTTTCTCGTCACCATGATACTCGGGCATCTTACTAACTTTCCTTCTTTCTTTCTCGCCACTATGATACTCAGGCATCTTACCAACATTCCTTCTTTCTTTCTCGTCACTATGATACTAAGGCATCTGACCAACTTTCCTTCTTTCTTTCTCGTCACCATGATACTAAGGCATCTGACCAACTTTCCTTCTTTCTTTCTCGTCACTATGATACTGAGGCATCTGACCAACTTTCCTTGTTTCTTTCTCGTCACTATGATACTCAGGCATCTGACCAACTTTCCTTCTTTCTTTCTCGTCACTATGATACTCAGGCATCTGACCAACTTTCCTTCTTTCTTTCTCGTCACTATGATACTCAGGCATCTGACCAACTTTCCTTCTTTCTTTCTCGTCACCATGATACTAAGGCATCTTACCAACTTTCCTTCTTTCTTTCTCGTCACTATGATACTGAGGCATCTGACCAACTTTCCTTCTTTCTTTCTCGTCACTATGATACTCAGGCATCTGACCAACTTTCCTTCTTTCTTTCTCGTCACTATGATACTCAGGCATCTTACCACTTTCCTTCTTTCTTTCTCGTCACTATGATACTAAGGCATCTGACCAACTTTCCTTCTTTCTTTCTCGTCACTATGATACTGAGGCATCTGACCAACTTTCCTTCTTTTTTTCTCGTCACTATGATACTCAGGCATCTGACCAACTTTCCTTCTTTCTTTCTCGTCACCATGATACTCAGGCATCTTACTAACTTTCCTTCTTTCTTTCTCGTCACCATGATACTCAGGCATCTGACCAACTTTCCTTCTTTCTTTCTCGTCACCATGATACTCAGGCATCTGACCAACTTTCCTTCTTTCTTTCTCGTCACTATGATACTCAGGCATCTGATCAACTTTCCTTCTTTCTTTCTCGTCACTATGATACTCAGGCATCTGACCAACTTTCCTTCTTTCTTTCTCGTCACTGTGATACTCAGGCATCTGACCAACTTTCCTTCTTTCTTTCTCGTCACTATGATACTGAGGCATCTGACCAACTTTCCTTCTTTCTTTCTCGTCACTATGATACTCAGACATCTGACCAACTTTCCTTCTTTCTTTCTCGTCACCATGATACTCAGGCATCTTACTAACTTTCCTTCTTTCTTTCTCGTCACCATGATACTAAGGCATCTGACCAACTTTCCTTCTTTCTTTCTCGTCACTATGATACTGAGGCATCTGACCAACTTTCCTTCTTTCTTTCTCGTCACTATGATACTCAGGCATCTGACCAACTTTCCTTCTTTCTTTCTCGTCACTATGATACTCAGGCATCTGACCAACTTTCCTTCTTTCTTTCTCGAGACTATGATACTGAGGCATCTGACCAACTTTCCTTCTTTCTTTCTCGTCACTATGATACTCAGGCATCTGACCAACTTTCCTTCTTTCTTTCTCGTCACTATGATACTCAGGCATCTGACCAACTTTCCTTCTTTCTTTCTCGTCACCATGATACTAAGGCATCTTACCAACTTTCCTTCTTTCTTTCTCGTCACCATGATACTAAGGCATCTGACCAACTTTCCTTCTTTCTTTCTCGTCACTATGATACTGAGGCATCTGACCAACTTTCCTTCTTTCTTTCTCGTCACTATGATACTCAGGCATCTGACCAACTTTCCTTCTTTCTTTCTCGTCACTATGATACTCAGGCATCTTACCAACTTTCCTTCTTTCTTTCTCGTCACTATGATACTAAGGCATCTGACCAACTTTCCTTCTTTCTTTCTCGTCACCACGATACTCAGGCATCTTACTAACTTTCCTTCTTTCTTTCTCGTCACCATGATACTGAGGCATCTGACCAACTTTCCTTCTTTCTTTCTCGTCACTATGATACTGAGGCATCTGACCAACTTTCCTTCTTTCTTTCTCGTCACTATGATACTCAGGCATCTGACCAACTTTCCTTCTTTCTTTCTCGTCACTATGATACTCAGGCATCTGACCAACTTTCCTTCTTTCTTTCTCGTCACTATGATACTCAGGCATCTGACCAACTTTCCTTCTTTCTTTCTCGTCACTATGATACTGAGGCATCTGACCAACTTTCCTTCTTTCTTTCTCGTCACTATGATACTCAGGCATCTGACCAACTTTCCTTCTTTCTTTCTCGTCACCATGATACTAAGGCATCTTACCAACTTTCCTTCTTTCTTTCTCGTCACTATGATACTGAGGCATCTGACCAACTTTCCTTCTTTCTTTCTCGTCACTATGATACTCAGGCATCTGACCAACTTTCCTTCTTTCTTTCTCGTCACTATGATACTCAGGCATCTTACCACTTTCCTTCTTTCTTTCTCGTCACTATGATACTAAGGCATCTGACCAACTTTCCTTCTTTCTTTCTCGTCACTATGATACTGAGGCATCTGACCAACTTTCCTTCTTTTTTTCTCGTCACTATGATACTCAGGCATCTGACCAACTTTCCTTCTTTCTTTCTCGTCACCATGATACTCAGGCATCTTACTAACTTTCCTTCTTTCTTTCTCGTCACCATGATACTCAGGCATCTGACCAACTTTCCTTCTTTCTTTCTCGTCACCATGATACTCAGGCATCTGACCAACTTTCCTTCTTTCTTTCTCGTCACTATGATACTCAGGCATCTGATCAACTTTCCTTCTTTCTTTCTCGTCACTATGATACTCAGGCATCTGACCAACTTTCCTTCTTTCTTTCTCGTCACTGTGATACTCAGGCATCTGACCAACTTTCCTTCTTTCTTTCTCGTCACTATGATACTGAGGCATCTGACCAACTTTCCTTCTTTCTTTCTCGTCACTATGATACTCAGACATCTGACCAACTTTCCTTCTTTCTTTCTCGTCACCATGATACTCAGGCATCTTACTAACTTTCCTTCTTTCTTTCTCGTCACCATGATACTAAGGCATCTGACCAACTTTCCTTCTTTCTTTCTCGTCACTATGATACTGAGGCATCTGACCAACTTTCCTTCTTTCTTTCTCGTCACTATGATACTCAGGCATCTGACCAACTTTCCTTCTTTCTTTCTCGTCACTATGATACTCAGGCATCTGACCAACTTTCCTTCTTTCTTTCTCGAGACTATGATACTGAGGCATCTGACCAACTTTCCTTCTTTCTTTCTCGTCACTATGATACTCAGGCATCTGACCAACTTTCCTTCTTTCTTTCTCGTCACTATGATACTCAGGCATCTGACCAACTTTCCTTCTTTCTTTCTCGTCACCATGATACTAAGGCATCTTACCAACTTTCCTTCTTTCTTTCTCGTCACCATGATACTAAGGCATCTGACCAACTTTCCTTCTTTCTTTCTCGTCACTATGATACTGAGGCATCTGACCAACTTTCCTTCTTTCTTTCTCGTCACTATGATACTCAGGCATCTGACCAACTTTCCTTCTTTCTTTCTCGTCACTATGATACTCAGGCATCTTACCAACTTTCCTTCTTTCTTTCTCGTCACCATGATACTAAGGCATCTGACCAACTTTCCTTCTTTCTTTCTCGTCACTATGATACTGAGGCATCTGATCAACTTTCCTTCTTTCTTTCTCGTCACTATGATACTCAGGCATCTGACCAACTTTCCTTCTTTCTTTCTCGTCACTATGATACTCAGGCATCTTACCAACTTTCCTTCTTTCTTTCTCGTCACTATGATACTAAGGCATCTGACCAACTTTCCTTCTTTCTTTCTCGTCACCACGATACTCAGGCATCTTACTAACTTTCCTTCTTTCTTTCTCGTCACCATGATACTGAGGCATCTGACCAACTTTCCTTCTTTCTTTCTCGTCACTCTGATACTGAGGCATCTGACCAACTTTCCTTCTTTCTTTCTCGTAACTATGATACTCAGGCATCTGACCAACTTTCCTTCTTTCTTTCTCGTCACTATGATACTCAGGCATCTGACCAACTTTCCTTCTTTCTTTCTCGTCACTATGATACTCAGGCATCTGACCAACTTTCCTTCTTTCTTTCTCGTCACTATGATACTGAGGCATCTGACCAACTTTCCTTCTTTCTTTCTCGTCACTATGATACTCAGGCATCTGACCAACTTTCCTTCTTTCTTTCTCGTCACCATGATACTAAGGCATCTTACCAACTTTCCTTCTTTCTTTCTCGTCACTATGATACTGAGGCATCTGACCAACTTTCCTTCTTTCTTTCTCGTCACTATGATACTCAGGCATCTGACCAACTTTCCTTCTTTCTTTCTCGTCACTATGATACTCAGGCATCTTACCAACTTTCCTTCTTTCTTTCTCGTCACTATGATACTAAGGCATCTGACCAACTTTCCTTCTTTCTTTCTCGTCACCACGATACTCAGGCATCTTACTAACTTTCCTTCTTTCTTTCTCGTCACCATGATACTGAGGCATCTGACCAACTTTCCTTCTTTCTTTCTCGTCACTATGATACTGAGGCATCTGACCAACTTTCCTTCTTTCTTTCTCGTCACTATGATACTCAGGCATCTGACCAACTTTCCTTCTTTCTTTCTCGTCACTATGATACTCAGGCATCTGACCAACTTTCCTTCTTTCTTTCTCGTCTCTATGATACTCAGGCATCTGACCAACTTTCCTTCTTTCTTTCTCGTCACTATGATACTGAGTCATCTGACCAACTTTCCTTCTTTCTTTCTCGTCACTATGATACTCAGGCATCTGACCAACTTTCCTTCTTTCTTTCTCGTCACCATGATACTAAGGCATCTTACCAACTTTCCTTCTTTCTTTCTCGTCACCATGATACTAAGGCATCTGACCAACTTTCCTTCTTTCTTTCTCGTCACTATGATACTGAGGCATCTGACCAACTTTCCTTCTTTCTTTCTCGTCACTATGATACTCAGGCATCTGACCAACTTTCCTTCTTTCTTTCTCGTCACCATGATACTAAGGCATCTTACCAACTTTCCTTCTTTCTTTCTCGTCACCATGATACTAAGGCATCTGACCAACTTTCCTTCTTTCTTTCTCGTCACTATGATACTCAGGCATCTGACCAACTTTCCTTCTTTCTTTCTCGTCACTATGATACTCAGGCATCTGACCAACTTTCCTTCTTTCTTTCTCGTCACTATGATACTCAGGCATCTGACCAACTTTCCTTCTTTCTTTCTCGTCACCATGATACTAAGGCATCTTACCAACTTTCCTTCTTTCTTTCTCGTCACCATGATACTAAGGCATCTGACCAACTTTCCTTCTTTCTTTCTCGTCACTATGATACTGAGGCATCTGACCAACTTTCCTTCTTTCTTTCTCGTCACTATGATACTCAGGCATCTGACCAACTTTCCTTCTTTCTTTCTCGTCACTATGATACTCAGGCATCTGACCAACTTTCCTTCTTTCTTTCTCGTCACTATGATACTCAGGCATCTGACCAACTTTCCTTCTTTCTTTCTCGTCACTATGATACTCAGGCATCTTACCAACTTTCCTTCTTTCTTTCTCGTCACTATGATACTAAGGCATCTGACCAACTTTCCTTCTTTCTTTCTCGTCACCACGATACTCAGGCATCTTACTAACTTTCCTTCTTTCTTTCTCGTCACAATGATACTAAGGCATCTGACCAACTTTCCTTCTTTCTTTCTCGTCACTATGATACTGAGGCATCTGACCAACTTTCCTTCTTTCTTTCTCGTCACTATGATACTCAGGCATCTGACCAACTTTCCTTCTTTCTTTCTCGTCACTATGATACTAAAGCATCTGACCAACTTTCCTTCTTTCTTTCTCGTCACTATGATACTCAGGCATCTGACCAACTTTCCTTCTTTCTTTCTCGTCACTATGATACTGAGGCATCTGACCAACTTTCCTTCTTTCTTTCTCGTCACTATGATACTCAGGCATCTGACCAACTTTCCTTCTTTCTTTCTCGTCACTATGATACTCAGGCATCTGACCAACTTTCCTTCTTTCTTTCTCGTCACTATGATACTCAGGCATCTTACCAACTTTCCTTCTTTCTTTCTCGTCACTATGATACTAAGGCATCTGACCAACTTTCCTTCTTTCTTTCTCGTCACCACGATACTCAGGCATCTTACTAACTTTCCTTCTTTCTTTCTCGTCACCATGATACTAAGGCATCTGACCAACTTTCCTTCTTTCTTTCTCGTCACTATGATACTGAGGCATCTGACCAACTTTCCTTCTTTCTTTCTCGTCACTATGATACTCAGGCATCTGACCAACTTTCCTTCTTTCTTTCTCGTCACTATGATACTCAGGCATCTGACCAACTTTCCTTCTTTCTTTCTCGTCACTATGATACTCAGGCATCTGACCAACTTTCCTTCTTTCTTTCTCGTCACTATGATACTGAGGCATCTGACCAACTTTCCTTCTTTCTTTCTCGTCACTATGATACTCAGGCATCTGACCAACTTTCCTTCTTTCTTTCTCGTCACCATGATACTAAGGCATCTTACCAACTTTCCTTCTTTCTTTCTCGTCACCATGATACTAAGGCATCTGACCAACTTTCCTTCTTTCTTTCTCGTCACTATGATACTGAGGCATCTGACCAACTTTCCTTCTTTCTTTCTCGTCACTATGATACTCAGGCATCTTACCAACTTTCCTTCTTTCTTTCTCGTCACTATGATACTAAGGCATCTGACCAACTTTCCTTCTTTCTTTCTCGTCACTATGATACTGAGGCATCTGACCAACTTTCCTTCTTTCTTTCTCGTCACTATGATACTAAGGCATCTGACCAACTTTCCTTCTTTCTTTCTTGTCACTATGATACTCAGGCATCTGACCATCTTTCCTTCTTTTTTTCTCGTCACTATGATACTGAGGCATCTGACCAACTTTCCTTCTTTCTTTCGTCACTATGATACTCAGGCATCTTACCAACTTTCCTTCTTTCTTTCTCGTCACTATGATACTAAGGCATCTGACCAACTTTCCTTCTTTCTTTCTCGACACTATGATACTGAGGCATCTGACCAACTTTCCTTCTTTCTTTCTCGTCACTATGATACTAAGGCATCTGACCAACTTTCCTTCTTTCTTTCTTGTCACTATGATACTCAGGCATCTGACCAACTTTCCTTCTTTCTTCCTCGTCACCATGATACTCAGGCATCTGACCAACTTTCCTTCTTTCTTTCTCGTCACTATGATACTCAGGCATCTGACCAACTTTCCTTCTTTCTTTCTCGTCACTATGATACTCAGGCATCTTACCAACTTTCCTTCTTTCTTTCTCGTCACTATGATACTAAGGCATCTGACCAACTTTCCTTCTTTCTTTCTCGTCACTATGATACTGAGGCATCTGACCAACTTTCCTTCTTTCTTTCTCGTCACCATGATACTCAGGCATCTTACTAACTTTCCTTCTTTCTTTCTCGTCACTATGATACTGAGGCATCTGACCAACTTTCCTTCTTTCTTTCTCGTCACTATGATACTAAGGCATCTGACCAACTTTCCTTCTTACTTTCTCGTCACTATGATACTCAGGCATCTGACCAACTTTCCTTCTTTCTTTCTCGTCACTATGATACTCAGGCATCTTACCAACTTTCCTTCTTTCTTTCTCGTCACTATGATACTAAGGCATCTGACCAACTTTCCTTCTTTCTTTCTCGTCACTATGATACTCAGGCATCTTACCAACTTTCCTTCTTTCTTTCTCGTCACTATGATACTCAGGCATCTGACCAACTTTCCTTCTTTCTTTCTCGTCACTATGATACTCAGGCATCTTACCAACTTTCCTTCTTTCTTTCTCGTCACTATGATACTAAGGCATCTGACCAACTTTCCTTCTTTCTTTCTCGTCACTATGATACTCAGGCATCTTACCAACTTTCCTTCTTTCTTTCTCGTCACTATGATACTCAGGCATCTGAACAACTTTCCTTCTTTCTTTCTCTTCACTATGATACTCAGGCATCTTACCAACTTTCCTTCTTTCTTTCTCGTCACTATGATACTCAGGCATCTGACCAACTTTCCTTCTTTCTTTCTCGTCACTATGATACTCAGGCATCTGACCAACTTTCCTTCTTTCTTTCTCGTCACTATGATACTCAGGCATCTTACCAACTTTCCTTCTTTCTTTCTCGTCACTATGATACTAAGGCATCTGACCAACTTTCCTTCTTTCTTTCTCGTCACTATGATACTGAGGCATCTGACCAACTTTCCTTCTTTCTTTCTCGTCACCATGATACTCAGGCATCTTACTAACTTTCCTTCTTTCTTTCTCGTCACTATGATACTCAGGCATCTGACCAACTTTCCTTCTTTCTTTCTCGTCACTATGATACTCAGGCATCTTACCAACTTTCCTTCTTTCTTTCTCGTCACTATGATACTCAGGCATCTTACCAACTTTCCTTCTTTCTTTCTCGTCACTATGATACTCAGGCATCTGACCAACTTTCCTTCTTTCTTTCTCGTCACTATGATACTCAGGCATCTGACCAACTTTCCTTCTTTATTTCTCGTCACTATGATACTCAGGCATCTTACCAACTTTCCTTCTTTCTTTCTCGTCACTATGATACTAAGGCATCTGACCAACTTTCCTTCTTTCTTTCTCGTCACTATGATACTGAGGCATCTGACCAACTTTCCTTCTTTCTTTCTCGTCACCATGATACTCAGGCATCTCACTAACTTTCCTTCTTTCTTTCTCGTCACTATGATACTGAGGCATCTGACCAACTTTCCTTCTTTCTTTCTCGTCACTATGATACTAAGGCATCTGACCAACTTTCCTTCTTTCTTTCTCGTCACTATGATACTCAGGCATCTGACCAACTTTCCTTCTTTCTTTCTCGTCACTATGATACTCAGGCATCTTACCAACTTTCCTTCTTTCTTTCTCGTCACTATGATACTAAGGCATCTGACCAACTTTCCTTCTTTCTTTCTCGTCACTATGATACTCAGGCATCTTACCAACTTTCCTTCTTTCTTTCTCGTCACTATGATACTCAGGCATCTGACCAACTTTCCTTCTTTCTTTCTCGTCACTATGATACTCAGGCATCTTACCAACTTTCCTTCTTTCTTTCTCGTCACTATGATACTAAGGCATCTGACCAACTTTCCTTCTTTCTTTCTCGTCACTATGATACTGAGGCATCTGACCAACTTTCCTTCTTTCTTTCTCGTCACTATGATACTCAGGCATCTGACCAACTTTCCTTCTTTCTTTCTCGTCACTATGATACTCAGGCATCTGACCAACTTTCCTTCTTTCTTTCTCGTCACTATGATACTCAGGCATCTGACCAACTTTCCTTCTTTCTTTCTCGTCACTATGATACTCAGGCATCTGACCAACTTTCCTTCTTTCTTTCTCGTCACTATGATACTGAGGCATCTGACCAACTTTCCTTCTTTCTTTCTCGTCACTATGATACTCAGGCATCTGACCAACTTTCCTTCTTTCTTTCTCGTCACCATGATACTAAGGCATCTTACCAACTTTCCTTCTTTCTTTCTCGTCACCATGATACTAAGGCATCTGACCAACTTTCCTTCTTTCTTTCTCGTCACTATGATACTCAGGCATCTGACCAACTTTCCTTCTTTCTTTCTCGTCACTATGATACTCAGGCATCTTACCAACTTTCCTTCTTTCTTTCTCGTCACTATGATACTAAGGCATCTGACCAACTTTCCTTCTTTCTTTCTCGTCACCACGATACTCAGGCATCTTACTAACTTTCCTTCTTTCTTTCTCGTCACCATGATACTAAGGCATCTGACCAACTTTCCTTCTTTCTTTCTCGTCACTATGATACTGAGGCATCTGACCAACTTTCCTTCTTTCTTTCTCGTCACTATGATACTCAGGCATCTGACCAACTTTCCTTCTTTCTTTCTCGTCACTATGATACTCAGGCATCTGACCAACTTTCCTTCTTTCTTTCTCGTCACTATGATACTCAGGCATCTGACCAACTTTCCTTCTTTCTTTCTCGTCACTATGATACTGAGGCATCTGACCAACTTTCCTTCTTTCTTTCTCGTCACCACGATACTCAGGCATCTTACTAACTTTCCTTCTTTCTTTCTCGTCACCATGATACTAAGGCATCTGACCAACTTTCCTTCTTTCTTTCTCGTCACTATGATACTCAGGCATCTGACCAACTTTCCTTCTTTCTTTCTCGTCACTATGATACTCAGGCATCTTACCAACTTTCCTTCTTTCTTTCTCGTCACTATGATACTGAGGCATCTGACCAACTTTCCTTCTTTCTTTCTCGTCACTATGATACTCAGGCATCTGACCAACTTTCCTTCTTTCTTTCTCGTCACTATGATACTCAGGCATCTGACCAACTTTCCTTCTTTCTTTCTCGTCACTATGATACTCAGGCATCTTACCAACTTTCCTTCTTTCTTTCTCGTCACTATGATACTAAGGCATCTGACCAACTTTCCTTCTTTCTTTCTCGTCACCACGATACTCAGGCATCTTACTAACTTTCCTTCTTTCTTTCTCGTCACCATGATACTAAGGCATCTGACCAACTTTCCTTCTTTCTTTCTCGTCACTATGATACTCAGGCATCTTACCAACTTTCCTTCTTTCTTTCTCGTCACTATGATACTAAGGCATCTGACCAACTTTCCTTCTTTCTTTCTCGTCACCACGATACTCAGGCATCTTACTAACTTTCCTTCTTTCTTTCTCGTCACCATGATACTAAGGCATCTGACCAACTTTCCTTCTTTCTTTCTCGTCACTATGATACTGAGGCATCTGACCAACTTTTCTTCTTTCTTTCTCGTCACTATGATACTCAGGCATCTGACCAACTTTCCTTCTTTCTTTCTCGTCACTATGATACTCAGGCATCTGACCAACTTTCCTTCTTTCTTTCTCGTCACTATGATACTCAGGCATCTGACCAACTTTCCTTCTTTCTTTCTCGTCACTATGATACTGAGGCATCTGACCAACTTTCCTTCTTTCTTTCTCGTCACTATGATACTCAGGCATCTGACCAACTTTCCTTCTTTCTTTCTCGTCACCATGATACTAAGGCATCTTACCAACTTTCCTTCTTTCTTTCTCGTCACCATGATACTAAGGCATCTGACCAACTTTCCTTCTTTCTTTCTCGTCACTATGATACTGAGGCATCTGACCAACTTTCCTTCTTTCTTTCTCGTCACTATGATACTCAGGCATCTTACTAACTTTCCTTCTTTCTTTCTCGTCACCATGATACTAAGGCATCTGACCAACTTTCCTTCTTTCTTTCTCGTCACTATGATACTGAGGCATCTGACCAACTTTCCTTCTTTCTTTCTCGTCACTATGATACTGAGGCATCTGACCAACTTTCCTTCTTTCTTTCTCGTCACTATGATACTGAGGCATCTGACCAACTTTCCTTCTTTCTTTCTCGTCACTATGATACTCAGGCATCTGACCAACTTTCCTTCTTTCTTTCTCGTCACTATGATACTCAGGCATCTGACCAACTTTCCTTCTTTCTTTCTCGTCACTATGATACTCAGGCATCTGACCAACTTTCCTTCTTTCTTTCTCGTCACTATGATACTCAGGCATCTGACCAACTTTCCTTCTTTCTTTCTCGTCACTATGATACTGAGGCATCTGACCAACTTTCCTTCTTTCTTTCTCGTCACTATGATACTCAGGCATCTGACCAACTTTCCTTCTTTCTTTCTCGTCACCATGATACTAAGGCATCTTACCAACTTTCCTTCTTTCTTTCTCGTCACCATGATACTAAGGCATCTGACCAACTTTCCTTCTTTCTTTCTCGTCACTATGATACTCAGGCATCTGACCAACTTTCCTTCTTTCTTTCTCGTCACTATGATACTCAGGCATCTTACCAACTTTCCTTCTTTCTTTCTCGTCACTATGATACTAAGGCATCTGACCAACTTTCCTTCTTTCTTTCTCGTCACCACGATACTCAGGCATCTTACTAACTTTCCTTCTTTCTTTCTCGTCACCATGATACTAAGGCATCTGACCAACTTTCCTTCTTTCTTTCTCGTCACTATGATACTGAGGCATCTGACCAACTTTCCTTCTTTCTTTCTCGTCACTATGATACTCAGGCATCTGACCAACTTTCCTTCTTTCTTTCTCGTCACTATGATACTCAGGCATCTGACCAACTTTCCTTCTTTCTTTCTCGTCACTATGATACTCAGGCATCTGACCAACTTTCCTTCTTTCTTTCTCGTCACTATGATACTGAGGCATCTGACCAACTTTCCTTCTTTCTTTCTCGTCACCACGATACTCAGGCATCTTACTAACTTTCCTTCTTTCTTTCTCGTCACCATGATACTAAGGCATCTGACCAACTTTCCTTCTTTCTTTCTCGTCACTATGATACTCAGGCATCTGACCAACTTTCCTTCTTTCTTTCTCGTCACTATGATACTCAGGCATCTTACCAACTTTCCTTCTTTCTTTCTCGTCACTATGATACTGAGGCATCTGACCAACTTTCCTTCTTTCTTTCTCGTCACTATGATACTCAGGCATCTGACCAACTTTCCTTCTTTCTTTCTCGTCACTATGATACTCAGGCATCTGACCAACTTTCCTTCTTTCTTTCTCGTCACTATGATACTCAGGCATCTTACCAACTTTCCTTCTTTCTTTCTCGTCACTATGATACTAAGGCATCTGACCAACTTTCCTTCTTTCTTTCTCGTCACCACGATACTCAGGCATCTTACTAACTTTCCTTCTTTCTTTCTCGTCACCATGATACTAAGGCATCTGACCAACTTTCCTTCTTTCTTTCTCGTCACTATGATACTCAGGCATCTTACCAACTTTCCTTCTTTCTTTCTCGTCACTATGATACTAAGGCATCTGACCAACTTTCCTTCTTTCTTTCTCGTCACCACGATACTCAGGCATCTTACTAACTTTCCTTCTTTCTTTCTCGTCACCATGATACTAAGGCATCTGACCAACTTTCCTTCTTTCTTTCTCGTCACTATGATACTGAGGCATCTGACCAACTTTTCTTCTTTCTTTCTCGTCACTATGATACTCAGGCATCTGACCAACTTTCCTTCTTTCTTTCTCGTCACTATGATACTCAGGCATCTGACCAACTTTCCTTCTTTCTTTCTCGTCACTATGATACTCAGGCATCTGACCAACTTTCCTTCTTTCTTTCTCGTCACTATGATACTGAGGCATCTGACCAACTTTCCTTCTTTCTTTCTCGTCACTATGATACTCAGGCATCTGACCAACTTTCCTTCTTTCTTTCTCGTCACCATGATACTAAGGCATCTTACCAACTTTCCTTCTTTCTTTCTCGTCACCATGATACTAAGGCATCTGACCAACTTTCCTTCTTTCTTTCTCGTCACTATGATACTGAGGCATCTGACCAACTTTCCTTCTTTCTTTCTCGTCACTATGATACTCAGGCATCTTACTAACTTTCCTTCTTTCTTTCTCGTCACCATGATACTAAGGCATCTGACCAACTTTCCTTCTTTCTTTCTCGTCACTATGATACTGAGGCATCTGACCAACTTTCCTTCTTTCTTTCTCGTCACTATGATACTCAGGCATCTGACCAACTTTCCTTCTTTCTTTCTCGTCACTATGATACTCAGGCATCTGACCAACTTTCCTTCTTTCTTTCTCGTCACTATGATACTCAGGCATCTGACCAACTTTCCTTCTTTCTTTCTCGTCACTATGATACTGAGGCATCTGACCAACTTTCCTTCTTTCTTTCTCGTCACTATGATACTCAGGCATCTGACCAACTTTCCTTCTTTCTTTCTCGTCACCATGATACTAAGGCATCTTACCAACTTTCCTTCTTTCTTTCTCGTCACCATGATACTAAGGCATCTGACCAACTTTCCTTCTTTCTTTCTCGTCACTATGATACTGAGGCATCTGACCAACTTTCCTTCTTTCTTTCTCGTCACTATGATACTCAGGCATCTTACCAACTTTCCTTCTTTCTTTCTCGTCACTATGATACTAAGGCATCTGACCAACTTTCCTTCTTTCTTTCTCGTCACTATGATACTGAGGCATCTGACCAACTTTCCTTCTTTCTTTCTCGTCACTATGATACTAAGGCATCTGACCAACTTTCCTTCTTTCTTTCTTGTCACTATGATTTTCAGGCATCTGACCAACTTTCCTTCTTTCTTTCTCGTCACTATGATACTGAGGCATCTGACCAACTTTCCTTCTTTCTTTCGTCACTATGATACTCAGGCATCTTACCAACTTTCCTTCTTTCTTTCTCGTCACTATGATACTAAGGCATCTGACCAACTTTCCTTCTTTCTTTCTCGACACTATGATACTGAGGCATCTGACCAACTTTCCTTCTTTCTTTCTCGTCACTATGATACTAAGGCATCTGACCAACTTTCCTTCTTTCTTTCTTGTCACTATGATACTCAGGCATCTGACCAACTTTCCTTCTTTCTTTCTCGTCACCATGATACTCAGGCATCTGACCAACTTTCCTTCTTTCTTTCTCGTCACTATGATACTCAGGCATCTGACCAACTTTCCTTCTTTCTTTCTCGTCACTATGATACTCAGGCATCTTACCAACTTTCCTTCTTTCTTTCTCGTCACTATGATACTAAGGCATCTGACCAACTTTCCTTCTTTCTTTCTCGTCACTATGATACTGAGGCATCTGACCAACTTTCCTTCTTTCTTTCTCGTCACCATGATACTCAGGCATCTTACTAACTTTCCTTCTTTCTTTCTCGTCACTATGATACTGAGGCATCTGACCAACTTTCCTTCTTTCTTTCTCGTCACTATGATACTAAGGCATCTGACCAACTTTCCTTCTTTCTTTCTCGTCACTATGATACTCAGGCATCTGACCAACTTTCCTTCTTTCTTTCTCGTCACTATGATACTCAGGCATCTTACCAACTTTCCTTCTTTCTTTCTCGTCACTATGATACTAAGGCATCTGACCAACTTTCCTTCTTTCTTTCTCGTCACTATGATACTCAGGCATCTTACCAACTTTCCTTCTTTCTTTCTCGTCACTATGATACTCAGGCATCTGACCAACTTTCCTTCTTTCTTTCTCGTCACTATGATACTCAGGCATCTTACCAACTTTCCTTCTTTCTTTCTCGTCACTATGATACTAAGGCATCTGACCAACTTTCCTTCTTTCTTTCTCGTCACTATGATACTCAGGCATCTTACCAACTTTCCTTCTTTCTTTCTCGTCACTATGATACTCAGGCATCTGAACAACTTTCCTTCTTTCTTTCTCTTCACTATGATACTCAGGCATCTTACCAACTTTCCTTCTTTCTTTCTCGTCACTATGATACTCAGGCATCTGACCAACTTTCCTTCTTTCTTTCTCGTCACTATGATACTCAGGCATCTGACCAACTTTCCTTCTTTCTTTCTCGTCACTATGATACTCAGGCATCTTACCAACTTTCCTTCTTTCTTTCTCGTCACTATGATACTAAGGCATCTGACCAACTTTCCTTCTTTCTTTCTCGTCACTATGATACTGAGGCATCTGACCAACTTTCCTTCTTTCTTTCTCGTCACCATGATACTCAGGCATCTTACTAACTTTCCTTCTTTCTTTCTCGTCACTATGATACTCAGGCATCTGACCAACTTTCCTTCTTTCTTTCTCGTCACTATGATACTCAGGCATCTTACCAACTTTCCTTCTTTCTTTCTCGTCACTATGATACTCAGGCATCTGAACAACTTTCCTTCTTTCTTTCTCTTCACTATGATACTCAGGCATCTTACCAACTTTCCTTCTTTCTTTCTCGTCACTATGATACTCAGGCATCTGACCAACTTTCCTTCTTTCTTTCTCGTCACTATGATACTCAGGCATCTGACCAACTTTCCTTCTTTCTTTCTCGTCACTATGATACTCAGGCATCTTACCAACTTTCCTTCTTTCTTTCTCGTCACTATGATACTAAGGCATCTGACCAACTTTCCTTCTTTCTTTCTCGTCACTATGATACTGAGGCATCTGACCAACTTTCCTTCTTTCTTTCTCGTCACCATGATACTCAGGCATCTTACTAACTTTCCTTCTTTCTTTCTCGTCACTATGATACTGAGGCATCTGACCAACTTTCCTTCTTTCTTTCTCGTCACTATGATACTAAGGCATCTGACCAACTTTCCTTCTTTCTTTCTCGTCACTATGATACTCAGGCATCTGACCAACTTTCCTTCTTTCTTTCTCGTCACTATGATACTCAGGCATCTTACCAACTTTCCTTCTTTCTTTCTCGTCACTATGATACTAAGGCATCTGACCAACTTTCCTTCTTTCTTTCTCGTCACTATGATACTCAGGCATCTTACCAACTTTCCTTCTTTCTTTCTCGTCACTATGATACTCAGGCATCTGACCAACTTTCCTTCTTTCTTTCTCGTCACTATGATACTCAGGCATCTTACCAACTTTCCTTCTTTCTTTCTCGTCACTATGATACTAAGGCATCTGACCAACTTTCCTTCTTTCTTTCTCGTCACTATGATACTCAGGCATCTTACCAACTTTCCTTCTTTCTTTCTCGTCACTATGATACTCAGGCATCTGAACAACTTTCCTTCTTTCTTTCTCTTCACTATGATACTCAGGCATCTTACCAACTTTCCTTCTTTCTTTCTCGTCACTATGATACTCAGGCATCTGACCAACTTTCCTTCTTTCTTTCTCGTCACTATGATACTCAGGCATCTGACCAACTTTCCTTCTTTCTTTCTCGTCACTATGATACTAAGGCATCTGACCAACTTTCCTTCTTTCTTTCTCGTCACCATGATACTCAAGCATCTTACTAACTTTCCTTCTTTCTTTCTCGTCACCATGATACTAAGGCATCTGACCAACTTTCCTTCTTTCTTTCTCGTCACTATGGTACTCAGGCATCTGACCAACTTTCCTTCTTTCTTTCTCGTCACTATGATACTGAGGCATCTGACCAACTTTCCTTCTTTCTTTCTCGTCACTATGATACTCAGGCATCTGACCAACTTTCCTTCTTTCTTTCTCGTCACTATGATACTCAGGCATCTTACCAACTTTCCTTCTTTCTTTCTCGTCACTATGATACTCAGGCATCTGACCAACTTTCCTTCTTTCTTTCTCGTCACTATGATACTCAGGCATCTGACCAACTTTCCTTCTTTCTTTCTCGTCACCATGATACTCAGTCATCTGACCAACTTTCCTTCTTTCTTTCTCGTCACTATGATACTCAGGCATCTGACCAACTTTCCTTCTTTCTTTCTCGTCACCATGATACTCAGGCATCTTACTAACTTTCCTTCTTTCTTTCTCGTCACCATGATACTCAGGCATCTGACCAACTTTCCTTCTTTCTTTCTCGTCACTATGGTACTCAGGCATCTGAACAACTTTCCTTCTTTCTTTCTCGTCACTATGATACTCAGGCATCTGACCAACTTTCCTTCTTTCTTTCTTGTCACTATGATACTCAGGCATCTGACCAACTTTCCTTTTCAAATAACTTAATATTGGTTTATCAGAAGTTTTTCATCAACCGCTTGATAAAAACGAGGACTGGTCAAACGTCAATCTTCTTCACCCCAACAACGCTCACTTTGACGTTTTTCTTGGTCCGTTCTGGCATGAAATCCCGCAGTTCTGTCTCCAGAACAAAAAGGCCTTCTGACATGCCCTGAATTCAACAGAGTCCGTCAAGAAATTCTGGAAACTTCATGGAAGACGAGGTCTGTGCGTCTACCATCCTGAACTTAAATAGTAACCGAACCAGGTATTTTGGAGTTTACATGTCTGCGCTAGAAAAAATGATCCACCATCTCTTATCTCTTCTACACTCCTTATTGAAAGTGAAAGTGGTCAAGACATATCCGCACTTGCCAAGTGAAAAATAGAGACCGATATTTTTGCGAGGGCCCTTAATATTTAGAAGCGAGCTAGAGGTGATTAGCCGCGAAATTGGACAGCACAAAATTTAAAAAAAAACAACTCACCTGCTTCTCATGAAATTTGAAACCCCTACTCAGAGAAGAGTTACTTTTCATTAACTTTTGAAAGCACAATTGACCACTTTATGAGCAGTTCGACCAAGTCCGATTTCTCCACGTATGTGAGGTACCAGCCAAGGAGTTCTGTGCGGTTCACTTGATACCTCTGTTCTGACTGTACCACCAATTGAGATTGCCCGTTCCTTCTTTCACTACTTTCTGCCGATCTGCGCATCGAAAAGAGAAGTTTACCATTTCTCTCCACTTGATGACTTGATCTTTCTGTTTGTTGTTCAGCTTGTTGAAAGGCTTCAACAAGAGATCATGTTTGCTCCGGAGTAGATCACTCAGTCGTTGCACTACCTGAAGACAAAGATCGATAAAATCAATGTAGTGGAAGGGGGGAGGGGTTAGAACCAGGCTGTTTCTTCCTACCCGCAGATATAGATATATTTATCAAGCAATACCTGTAAGAAAAGAGAGCGCGAGAGTTTGTGATTTAAAGAGATGATGCAGACAAACAGAGCATTTTTATCACTAGCCTTTCTGGATAGCGCATAGATTTCATACGCAGTGCGGGTTAGAGAAACACACTGCTTAAAACATCTTTCGAGCGTTTAATCTAATCTACGCTGAAACACAACATGAAATATCTGAAATGTCATTCCAGTATATTTTGCATTCCAATAAGAAATGCGTAGTTATTAAATTCCGCAAAATTTTTTGTTGAAAACAAATATTAATATTTTGAGTTAAAAACGATCATGGACTTTTCTCTCAACTGAGTAGAAACCAACCTCGTTGACTTCTTTCACCGTCAGCCGATTCCTCATGTACTTCGGAATGGAATCATGCTCCCCCGTTGAGATCAATTGAATCCCATCCGACTCCTCAAACAAATTCCCGATTATCGATCGATTATTCAAGAAAATCATACTCATAAAAAGCTTAAAGGGTAACATTTCTTTGAAAAGTTTCTCGTACTCGTCCTATGGCGGAAATCTATCAACTCTTCTAAAAATGGCTGATATTGGGACTTTAAGTTTCTTCTATCGGTCGCAAAGGAGGTCGCCTACTCGTGGTGCGACTGTGGACGATGCTGGAAGGTACCGGACCCAATGGACCTCCAAAGAACTCTTCCCAATGGAGAAGGGGAAAAAACTCGAGAGAGAGGGAGCAATAATTGTGATTAGATAAATGATGTAAGTAAGGACATTGTTTTCTGAGCCATAACCAAGAAGACCTCGTCTACCCAACTGGTTATCTTCAACGGGCAAACCAAAACAACATCGCTTTATCTTTTCCATAAAACTCTTTCGCTGCCTTTTTCTAAGGGATCCGTTCTTCCGACCTCAGTCTGTCTGAACTTCACACTTCTTCTGCGAGTCGAGCGCGAGACCTTGTTCTTATTCCAAAGTTCTCCGTTGGTTAAAGAACATCTCATGGGAGACCCTCAGAGCAATTTCAAAACTGTTTTTTGTTGTCTTCTTTCATCTTTTATTTAAAACTTTGATAAGCGCATCTCCTTAGATAAAAAACTCGACCATTTTATCCTCTCAAAACCCAAAATTCTCTCTCACCCTCTTCTTGAAAAGCGGTCTGAACTTCTGGCTCAATTTCCTCATTTCTCTGTTCCGCCTCTTCTCTCCGGTTCTTCTTGTGATTTTTCGAAGATTGCTGTCAGGGGTTAAATAGTCATGTAAGATGTTCTGTCGGCGGGCCTCTGTTTTCCAAATCATAAGGGGGAGACCCTTATGTGAAAAAAAGATAAGGGGAACCCTTATGTGAGAAAAAAAAGAAAAAAATTTCCGCCTTAAGGGGGGGGACCCTTATGTGAAAAATTTTTTCCCGCTTTCGGCGGGCGTCTGTCCCTTTTTCTTGCTCACTAAAAAACCCCTGATTGCTGTTCTCTTGTCGGAAGTCGAATTCCCCAAGTAATAAAAGAATCTTATGAGAATACCATTCGCTTCAATACCAGCTCACTTCTAGATATTGTCGAGCTCTTTGGAGAGGCAGAATATCCGCCTCTTCTTCCTTCTCTAATTCTTCGCACTCTCTAAGGAGATCCGTTAGTCGGTTGAAGGCAGCATTAGATGTTAAGGTAACTGAAATTTACAGATTTTCTACAATTTAAAAATTCAATAAAACCTGAATACAAACTTTCTTATAGAAAAAATTCATTTTAAACGCCACTTACATAAAAGCTTCAAATCTTTTCTAAACACTTTAGCAAAGGATGGACAACTGCAAATCGATTGTATAAAGAGAAAAATTACTTTGAACTCAAACGGATCTTCACTAAACCTCATACCCTTCTTTCTGAGTACCTTTTCCCCTCTTTACTGAGACCCTTTTCCCCTTCTTTCTGAGACACTTTTCCCTTTCTTTCTGAGACCCTTTTCCCCTCCTTACTGAGACACTTTTCCCCTTCTTTCTGAGACCCTTTTCCCCTCCTTACTGCGGACCTTAAAGACCTCGTATACCCAACCGGAGATCTTCAACGGGCAAACCCCAACTGCGGACCTTCTCCTTTTCTTTTTTACGGGATTCCAAACTGGCAAGTCCTCACTGTTATTTATGAATCCATTCTGCACGCAGCTGACTCTCTCCAGATTCTCTACGACCCCGTCGACTCCTCTTTTCAGGACGTCTAGCACCGCCCACACGTTCTCTCCTTCTCTCTCTGCTGCTTCAACCTCCATCCTATCTGCACCTCAGCAGACTTGATCCTTTTCTCTTCTCTGACTTAGTCTGGCTCTAGCCTAAGAAATTATTGTTGTGATTCGCGCAAGAAATTTTCGGCGGCGAATTTATACATCAAAAATGTCAACCGCACCATGACCCACCCTTTTGGATTGATTATATTACTCATAGACTTTCATGACTCTAGTCACAGCTCTTTACCTTTAGAGAAAATTTGGCGCACAATCAGGGGTTAATTAGTCATTCTTTCATTCATTCATTCTTTATTCCAAGCATGTAGGTATTTAAGACAAAAGCAAATTACATATAAACAGAGGTATGCATGGACTACATTACACATAAGGCTTAGTGGCGTTGTGTAAAGGGGAAAAAAGGGGGGCTGTGATAATGATGAAAAATAACAAGTCTTAATTAAGTATCAGAAACAAGACTAACTGGCACAATCACATTCACAGGCAACGAAAGAAGTTGTTTTCTAAATTTAAGGCTACTAGCTTCGTTGATAACATCGAATGGAAGAGAGTTCCAAACAGACATTTGACGGGAAACACATGTCGATAAAGAGGTCTTATTGATGCGGTGAGGAGGAATAAGTCTTAGAGGATGCGAATGCCGAGTGAAACGCTGAACAGCCGAGATTTCGTATAAATGATCAGTGTCTATGTCTAAGCTGTTATGTAAACATTTATGAATAAAAAGTAGATCAGAGATAGCGCGACGGTACTCGAGGCTCTGAAGGCCTAGCATTGAAAGCCTCTGGGAATACGGAAGCTTAGGGTGACGGACTCTTCCTAGTACTCTCCTCGTGAAAGAGCGTTGGACTTTCTCAACCAACTTAACAAGGCCCGAGGAAGATGGATTCCACAACTCACTTGCGTATTCGATAATGGGTCGGACATAGATTTTAAAAGCAGATGTCAACAGAGAAATGGAAGGGGATTTAAAAGCTTTAAATAACATGTTGACAACAGCGGAAGCTCTCTTACACTTATCGACAATATGGTGTTTGTACGAGAATTCATCGGAAATAGTGACACCAAGATCTTTAGCTATCTCGTCAACAGTTAAGGGGAGACCATTTATACGGTATACAAAAGAAGGATTTCGGGGTCCTAAGTGCAAAACACTGCATTTAGATGTCGACAAAGACAAATTCCATTCCGAACACCAAGCGGTAACAAGATCAAGAGCGACTTGGATATCATGGCTAGAAGAGGGAACACGACCCATAATTTTTATATCGTCTGCATACAAACCGAATCGAAGGTTAGGAGGTATCGCTTTCTTCACTGAATCAATATACATAAGGAATAGTAAAGGACCAAGGGAAGAGCCTTGAGGCACACCTGAAATAACAGGCATGGGCTGAGATAGCACATTATCGATTAAGACTGAATGAGTTCGATTACTTAAATAGCTACTAATCCAATTGACAATATTAGAGGAGATACCGAACGAATGAACCTGATATAAAAGCAGCCTATGATCTACAGTATCGAACGCTTTACGAATATCGAGGAAAATAACATCAACTGAAAACCCTTGAGCCAAAGAATCAACAACAAAAGAATGAGACTCTACCAAAGATGTTACGGTAGACTTTCTCGCTCTAAAACCTGCTTGATATGGAGACAATAGCTTTGATTCTTCTAAATACGAATAAACTAAGGCGAAAACGATTTTTTCCATAATCTTGGATAACGAGCAACATAACGATATAGGTCTGTAATTATTTAACAGATTGCGAGAACCAGATTTGTGTACTGGTTTAACAATTGATCGCTTCCAAATAGAAGGCACTGAGCCAGAAAGCAGACTGTTATTGAATAAAATGCATAAAGGTTTCACAAGAGCGAATCTACATTTCTTCAAAAGGATATTTGGTATCCCGTCGCGAGAGGTATTGCATTTGGCTGAAAGAGATGAAAGGGCTTTCAAAACCATTTCCTCAGTAATACAATCAACACTCATCCTCTCAATTACTCTAGTGCAGGATGGATTTCTTAATGGACCATGGATAGGTTCCGAAAACACGGAAGCGAAGTATTCAGAAAAGGCAGTCGCCTTATCCGATGAAAATATTATCTCTTGCCTCTGATTATCTAACAGAGTAGGAATGGCTAGGTTGACATTCATACTTAAACGATTTCTACAGGCAGCGAAAAAGGACTTTTGATTTCCTCGCAGTATAAGTTTAGCTTCCTGATCATATTCAAAGCTATGCAACATCTTATCGAATTCAGCAGATTTCCTTATACAAAAATGAGAATAAGGGGATTTCTTAGAGATACGTTGCAGCTTAGAGTACATTTCACGAAGAACCTTTGGGTAGCGAAATGATGGGTCTTTACGGTCTACCAAGGAAACGTAGCTCTCAATAAGCGAGCCTATGAAAGAAACAAGATAATTGTTTGCAGACTCAACATTCATCAAAGAAAGCATTAGAGTCCAATCATGAAAGACTAGTTCCCTTTCAATAGACAGCCAGTTGGCTTTGGTGAACAGTTTGAAAGCTGATGGAACCGATCTGGTATTGACTGTAAATGACAGCTCAAAAGTAACTGCATTGTGGTCGCTACTATGGAAACGACCTATAACTTTACAATCGGAAATAATAGGTACATTCGAGAATAACAGGTCAAGAGTATTGTGGTTTCGAGTGGGGGTATCAACATACTGCGTAAAGAAGTTATCGCTCATGAATTCGAGAAACATTTCATCCTGTCCACTTCTGTGCGATATAAGAGTGGCCCAATCTATGAAAGGGAAATTGAAGTCACCAACGATTATTGCGGGCTTAGGACTCAATGTGTCACAACAAACTAGCTCTGAGAAATAAGACAATAGCTTTGAGAGGGAAGAGTCAGGGCAAGAAGGAGATCGATATGCACAAATATATCTCAGTCGAGTCGATACTGTGGAAGACACAGACGGAAAAAGGTCTATGGTGACAGCTTCGAAGCCGTCATCAGAGCAAGTGGAAACGAAAGTCATGTCAGACCTTCTGTCGGCGGGCCTCTGTTTTTCCCAATCATAGGGGGGAGGGACCATTATAAAAAGAAAAAAACAAACAAAAATTTTCGCGGGTCTCTGTTTCCTTTTTATTATAAGGGGGACCCTTTAGTGAAATGGGGGGACCCTTTTTCCGCCTTTGGCGGGCGTCTGTACCTTTTTCTTGCACACTAAAATCCCGTTTCCCGATGTTGTAACTGAGGTTTTTGAATTCTTCGCAGATGTTGATATATAAAAAACTTTAACAGAATAACATAATACAAATCAGTTCTTCTCTTTTTTTAGATAAGAACCGTTTATAACTTCAGAATACAGACTTCTTGCAATGTCTTATTATTCAAATTCTGTTTTGAATCATTTTTTACAGTATCTATACATTACTCGCAGCTTTTTTCTGTCAATCCACTCTTCATCGAATGAACAATCTTTATCGGGTATCATAGCAGCGAATGCTCACATGAGCACACATGTCTACAACAAAAAAAACTAATAATTTTTCCGAGGAAGAAACCATGGTCTAAAAAAGGACACTTTCTATTTTTGAACTTAAAAAAAACCAGAAATTAAAACTTCGAGATACAGATCTTCGAGCGAAAAGGAGAAGCGAGCCAAGGGTCGAGTGCAGAAAAGTCAAGCTCCTCATTATTCCAGACTCCATCGCCCAAAGAACGGTATTTTTTGATTTTCAACAGTGCAGTAGACCGAACTATGGATTGAAATGGATAAATCAATAAAACATCAACCCACTGAAGTAGAAATATCACTTATAATAATAATTTATCTACATTTTTCAATGCAAAAAATAAGCACAGAGTTAAGAAAACATTCACGAAACAAGAGAACCAAAACATCCAATTCTTTCAATGACAATATAAATAAAATCCGTCCCATCAAGATAAGCACTCACTGTGACCTCAATACCTATACAACATGAACACAAACTTGTACTAAAGCTCAAATTATTCTAAGATCGATATAAAAAAGGTCTATTTAAGATTGGAAAGAATATTTCCTTTCTTCAGCTGTGTTTTAAATGATGTCAATGAATTAGCATTGATCAACTCACAAGGTAATCTCCTAAACCATCGACAGATTCTAAGTCCATAAGAATTATGTCTTGATGTATTCCGTGTCCCCTCCAAAAAAATCCATGGGTATTAGTTCTTGTCGGAGTTGTTTCTTTAAAAAATCTGTTCTTTTTGATAATGGAATGTCCGTGATATATCTTATAGCCCAAAATCAAATCGGAGAAAATTCTTCTTTCAGCGAGAGGAATGAGACCAAGGCGCGCGAGGCGGTCGGAGTATGTGGGAAGGGATTGTGGATAGCTAGGATCAGGAAAACATCTGTAATAGACAATGCGAGTGAATTTCATCAATACTTTCTCAATATCTTTACAATCTTTAGCGTAGTATGGATTTTAGACACTTGACGCATAATCTAAATGGGGCATAACATATGTTTTAAAACATTTGACTTTAAACTTTAAAATTTAAACTCTCTCCTCTTTTTGACGCTCAATCTCGGTACCCCTTCCCACTTCGAGATACAGACCAAATCAAGTATAAAACTTATGGTTGCTTTCTCGTACACTAATAGTGTATGCATAAGCGTTTTCCCTACTGTAACGTCTCTCTCCCCTACGTTATAGTCGAACTGCCCAGAGTGAGGGTCGGATTTAGGACCCATTGCAAAACAGTAGAATACACCACCATTGCGCCACAACCTGATGTGCAAAGCTTGTCTGAATTAAGTTATATTTGAGCAGTCAAGTTGAAAATATTCATATAAATAATACCAACATAAATTAATGATACATAATCGTTAAACGATTTTTTTTTAAATTTAGACATAAAACTCGAAAAAAAAATCAATTTTTATAGTGAGATGATAAAACTTTTTATATTTACAACGAGCTTCGTGACTTTAATGGTAAAGATGAGTCATGAGTCAACATTTCTAGTTTCACACAAAAAACTACCGCGAGGACATTCGTTTAGCCTTACTGTTTTTAAAAAAGTTTTGATCCTCGAAAAGCGTAGATTCAATTCTTTTGAAGCGACCCGGGCGCATTTGGGACCTCCTTAGACCTTTCTGGTACTTGCGTGGACATCTTGGGAAGCCGATCTGCTCCTGTGAGTGTTTCTGTAACTCGCCAAACCGTGCGTCGTTCCCCGCTCGATTCCTCCCCTCAAGTTTGTGGAACTTTCTAAGCAATCATGTTTCAAGCCATCAACATTATCTAATAATAATCGGACCAGTTATAATCATTTTTGATGATATAACACATTGAATACCTGTTAGAGACAATTTACATAAACAAGTTCCCCTACACAACATTTACATAAACAAGTTCCCCTACAACGCTTTCTGTGTTGGGTCCATTGCTTTTCTTGCTTTATATAAATGATTTACCCAGTGCTTTACCGAAAGATGTTTATTGCACGTTGTATGCTGACGACGCTAAGCTTTTCACACTTAACAATTCCGGTCTACTGCAGACAGCTTTGGATTCAGTATGTCAGTGGTCTGATGAATGGGGACTTACTATATCGAGCAGTAAGACAATTGCTATGCAAATAGGAAGGGATCATCCAGATGTCAACTTTAATCTCAATTCCTCACCGATTTCGTTATCATTTCGTGATTTAGGAGTAACTATCTCCAACTATCTCTATTTTAAGGAACATGTGAAATAAGGCTTTTTCTACACACAGAGAAAAATTTATCAGTTTTGATACATTTTCTGAACAATATAAAGGGGAAGATGGAGTTAGTCCCCTTTATATTGTTCAGTCTGTAGTAAAAAAGTTGCTTCTTTTGGAATTTCAGGCTCACTTCTGAGATTTATAAGGAGTTTCCTATACAATCGAGAACAGAAAATTCGAATAGGAAACTCGTGCTCCGCATCTTATCCGATGCCTTCGGGAGTACCACAGGGAAGTTTCTTGGGGCCTGTTCTGTTTCTCCTTTATATTAACGACCTCCCAAAAATTCTTCCTGAAGGTTGCGATGTTAAAATGTATGCGGATGATGTCAAAATTTCGACAGTCAACAACCCTGCACTTTAACAGCTCGCTATAGATAATATTTCGGAGTGGGCAACAATATGGGGTATTTCAATTTCAACAACTAAGACTCTATTTATCAGACTAGGTAAAAATCATCCGTCTCACTTATTTTTACTCAATGATAGGGTTTTGCCTCTAACGAATATGGTAAGGGATCTCGGTGTTCAGTATTCTAGTGAATTAAAATTCACACAACACATCGAGGACATTTGCAACAAAGCGAGAGCTAGGTGTGCCTACATCTTTTGTGAGGAAACAGGAAGAAAAAGAGAACATAGTGCTAAAAGTGTTTGAGAAAACTGTTTTCCTGACTGTTATCTTGAGTTACCCCAGGAAAACAAATCTGTACAAAACATTGGTCAGGAAAACCAAAATTATGAAAACTTGAGTTTCTTAAAAGGCAAAAAAAAACCGGAAAACCAAAAACTTTAGTCGGGATAACACTTTAGCTCGTAGTAAAAAATTTATCGGAACTGGCCACAATTACGTTTATTCAAGGAAAGCGTGACACGGAAAACCGAGCATTACTTGAGTGTGGTGCTTTTGGTGATTATTTCGTATGATTTTACAATTTAAACGCTTTATCAAGATCAACTAGCCACATCGGGAATATAATATCATCGATAATGGGATCTGAGCGTTGAGCGGAGGTTGAGCGAGGCAAGCAGTAGCGATCGAAGTGCTACTCTTCCTCTTCTGTCGCTCATCATGGCGCTACGATCCCGGAGCGCCAAATCTTCTCGGGAAAGGACTCTCACAGACGAGGGAAGAGACGGTGCGGGGAGCAACCGCTTGCGGAGGGAGATGAATGAAAGAATGTATGATCGATCTGATCGTATGATCGATCATTCAAAAACCGAAAAATCTGGCTTTAAAATCCCAGAACGAGTAAGTTCAGTCCAAACCAGTCCGAATCGAAAGTTCGTTGTTTTTGTTACCATTGCAAGAAGAATTCCCAGACAACTAGGTCGAACCGCGAGCATGTCTTTTTTCACTTAAGTGCACTTGTTCACCGGTTCTCCGAACTTGACTTCATTACTCGATACTTAAACGCTTCTCCACTGATTCATCTGAACATGGAATTCTCAAGTTTGTCGTACGAGATTAAAAGATTGTTTCACTAGGGGTCACTCTTTCGAGTTGCGTCTTCCTTTGTGCCGCAATCATTCATATAAGCATTTCTTGCCTAGTTCAGTCATTTCTGTATGGAATAGTCTGCCCGAAAGATTTTTTTATTTTAATTCTTCACAAGCTATGACTTTATTGAAGGAAAAGATTGGAATCAAGTTGTCATATAATTGAATTTTCAATGATTTAATATATATCTTATCTCTCCTCGATTTATTTACTCATTTTTTTATTTAGTGCTGTTTAAAAGACATGATTTAATCTCCTTTTCGATTCGGCTAAGAAGTTTTTATTATTGATAAACTTCGTCGTTGGCTTCCGTTTGGTTAATTTCTATGTAAGCTCAATTCGCTCAACTGATACTTAAATGACACTTTTAATAACTCAATTGTTTTCTATTGCATATACTATGTACTTATGGTTTATATACACTGTACACACAAAAAATAAGTATGGAAAATGACACACATACATTTAAAATCATGATTATTCATACATATAAAGTATGAAATTAGCATATAAGTATGAATAGTATTAACCTATAAGTATGAATAGTCATACTTGCAAATGTATATGTTCCATATTTTGTGTGTAATGATAGAATCTGTTTTATTAATCGTTGCTTAGTAGCAAATATGAATTCTGTTGATTTACGGGATTACTTGACGTGGTTCGAATGTGGAAAGTACGTAACTAGTTAAAGTATGTAACCTGTAGTTATAGAACCATATTTTAAAATTACTTTAAAATTGTGAGTTTGAGCTGACTTTTCAAGGACGAGACAGCAAGAGAAAAACGTTTTGAGTTGCTTCACAAATTTGAACGACGAAAAAGTAGCTTTCACTTAACTTTTACCAAACACCAAAAAAGTGCCAACTTTCTTGAACTGATTGATGTTTAGCAAAACCAAAAATCTCAACTTTTTTTTTCTCTCCGTGAAATGATTCAATAACGAGATCTATACGTGATATGAAATCCATATCTACCCTACTCTCTTTCTGTATTGATAATGGCAATATGCCAGTTGTTTTATCGAATAGCTGTACGGCATAGGATATCATTTTAATGCTTGTCTTTGATTGAATTTTTTTTGAGTAATAATAATAAGTAAGTATACTATTGTGTTCATTTTTCCCACAGGGTACGCTCTCACAGATTTTATGTGCAAACCTAACGAGATTGGTGATTTTCTATTGCGTAAAATTCGAACTTGTGACCCATTACGTAATGTTCATGGTACACTTATCGATTATCAATAGACATTCATATTGCGTTTTACCTAAATTGAGGTGTTTATTGTGGCATAGGCTTCGCTGATGTCCTCATCGGAAGATGTTTCCCCGGAGCCAAGACTGTCTTTCTACGGAGCAGTTTCTCCCCGAGGCTCGCCTGGAAAGCATCCCAACACACTAATCAGAATGAGGCAAACAGCTCGGCAGACCTCGCTCACCCCCTTATTCACAGGTTGAACTTTTCCATTGATTGGCAATCCTTTTGAAAGCTCCTTCCTATTTTTCTTAAGCAGATATATCAATAAGACTTTGTTTCATATTTTTGGCTTGTTGCTCAACTTGCTCTGGATTAACTACTGCTGAAATCTTTCTTCCCTTTTCCGTAGCAGAAACTTACTGCTGCATGTTAAATTTCTCAATAAACTTGCAAATCTGCTATTTCGTAGATTCAATTATTTTCAATTTTGTGCCTTTGTTTCTAAGATATAAACCATTTTTACGACTTCTTCTACTATCTTTTCAGCTGAAGGAGACCTAAAACTTGTTTCGCAGAGGCATAACTCGACAATTCCATCAGACAGTGATAGAAATTCCATAATGAGATTTTGTGAAAGTGTGCCTCAACTCGTATTTCTCTGATTGAAAATAGTCAACGTTTAGATATAGAGAAAACGGAAAAATCATCACACACAAAAATTGGTGATTGAAACTCAAAATGGTGATTGAAAAGTTATTAATATGTTTATACGAAACCTGTTCTTATAACTTTTCAATTATCAGAGGTCAGATATCCCAGCACGTTTGGCAACAAACTTATAGTGTTCTACAGAGGAATCCCGGATCTGGGTCTTTTGAGTAGCGCATTGAATTTTTAATTTTTTTTCAATGTTCGAAAACATGTATTCTTGAAAGCAGTTAATCTTGTAATCTGTTGTTTCATATTCTGTGTTTAAGATTTATATAATTTAATCTTCAAGACCCAGGTAAAAAAGTTTCTTTAAAAAGAAGTTTCTCGACCATTTAAAGATCTTTACGCTCTCGAGTTGTTAAAAGGCTGGTTAAAATATGTGTTTCGCGAAAATACAAAGCATTTGCAGCAGGCATTTTTTGGATGACAAAGTAAAGTTAAATTAATGCAACATCAGATTTGGTTTGAAATTAGCTGTTCATCTGTGCAAGCTACAACTAACGCGATGGTAGGAATTTTTCTAGATCATTCTTTTAAGATTCTACCACACTCTGGGAAATCCCTGCTTCCTAAGAATTGAAAGGTAACCATAATTTTAAAACATAACACTTTTTTCGCTATCAAATGACAAGTGCGTGAAACTTGAGCATTTGTGTTCATCTTTCTAGTCTGAGAAAGTCACCCCTAAATATTGTTTATTTGACTCTACAGTTGCTCCTGTAAGGAACAAAAACAAACGCTTTTTCTCATACTTTTTCTCAACAACAAACGCTTTTTTCTCGTGTTATTGGTGAACTTTCTTTCTCTTAAGTATCAACTTTTCATATAAACCTTGAAGAGATCACTTTACGTTTTCATTAAAATTATTGACTGCTTCCTATGATCTTCGGAAGTCTTGTTGCCTAAAGTTTTTTCTTACTCAGTAAGTAATTTTTTTTGTTGCTTTAATCAAATACGAATAGAAGGGGGCGAGAGAACGGAAGAAACTGACGAGAGAAAGAGAGAGGGAGGAAAAAGGAGAAACAGGCAGTTGACATGGGGAGAGAAGAAAACAAAGCGAGAGATTGGAATAGTTACATGAAGGGAGAATTGACATGTAATCAAAAAGGAATTGTGAGAGGTAATTAAGAAGAAAGTGTAAGAGAGAAGGGAGAAATGGTAGAGAGAACGGCTAGGGATTCCTCGCGAAAACCCTCGCAATTTTCAACGGAATTAGAGTAGTAAGCCATTGTGAATCTACAGGATGACATTACCACTTAGAGTAAGAGAAAAATGGAAAGAGTGACGGAAAGAGAGGAGAAGAACGATAAAATGATGAAGCTGTGAAATAGGAAAGAATGAAAGGTTTCGAGCCTTATATGTATTGTATACTTATATATTTACACAACTTACTTCCTGAAAGGATTGATTAGTGGTGGTTCAGTGGTAAGGTATATTGAGGTCAAGCCTCTTTTGAAGTAAGGTGTAATGACTCGGAATCGATTGAACGATTTATTCTTGAACAAACAAAACAAAACCGAAAAGGGACTTCAACTACAATAAAACCAACTTCAAAAACTCCAACAATTTCTTATTCCATAAATTACTAAATTACGAATAATGTATGTATGTCTCCTAATATCCGAGTTAACAACATTGACTTTGTTGTCACTCCCCCCACGCTAAAAAGCCGGAAACATGAATTGCTTAAATTTGAAAATAAGCAAGCATTTAAGAATGCTGTGATAAATAAAGAAGATCAGAAACTTGAGAAAGTTTGAGATATATATATATATATATATATATGGTCAAACTACATTTCTTTTTTTTTCTCTCGCTCTCGTCTGATTCTAGAAGAGTGTTCACTGCTCTGACTCTCCCTGTTGGTTGACGAGGAGGTTTCAGTTGGTAACAGAGTACGATGTTGTGTGGGCCGCCACATATTGTGCAACACACCTCACAATTCTTTGCACCATGACCCTTTTGTAGACAACGAAGGCAACGACCTTGTTTCAAAGCCAGGCTTGTTCTTTCTTTGCCTGTTTTGACTCTGAAACATAGCATCGATTTCGCATGTTTTCCGCAGAAAATACACGTCGATACTTCCGCTGAGTTTGACTTGGTTGGTACGCTTTCGAAATTTTTTGCCGGTGTTAGCTTTTGGTCACGATTAGTTTTCCAACAGGGTTTGTCTCTGTCTGGGGTGGTCGTAGGTCGAGTGACTTCTCCGTCGCGTCCTGTTCTCGGTCGTATAGTCTCTTTGTTTTGGGCGGTCTTCGGCATCACTACGTGGATATTCTGTTGTCGCTGTCTTTCAGGCTCATGTTTTAACCATCTTTTTCCTCCTGAATCAGGGAAAGCAACCGCCGTGTACTCCTCCTTCGCTAAGAAATTTCCAATTTCATTGATGTAGTGAGACAATGGAATGTTGCGCAATTCACTTGTGTTTTTCATTGTGAATTCCCATTCTGCGATATGTCGCTTTGTTCGACCAGGGAATTTTCCCACCAATGACCTCGCCATTGATATATCGTTCTCGATGGATGACAGTTGGTTTATTCTGATTATGAGTCATCTCAGCTCGTTCAGTCCCTTGGTTTGAAAAGGAATACTTTCTCCTGGTAGACAATACTTCTACCACTGGTCCAGTAGAAGCGGAAGCTCCGCATGTTTTTTGTCATAAACCACGTCAAGCATGCGTTTGGCTTCCTCGTAATACTCTCCGAGTGTTGGAAGAGATTGAATCAGTTCGAGAGCTTGTCCTTTCAGGCAGGATTTGAGGTGGAGCATTTTTTCCAGGTTCGAGATGTCCTGTCTTTTGTCCACCAAGAGTGCAAAATGCTCCACGAATGACCTGTAGCCCGCATGAACGCCGTGGAACTCTGGTAATCGGACTTCCACTTTGGGCAGGTTGTATTGCTGTGGTTGAAATTGCCGAGTTGTCCATGTCTGTGTTGGAGGTTGTCTTTGTTCGTGATGGAATTGGGAATTCATTCTGGAAAATTCGTTTGCTATCCCTTCCATAATAGGCTGGTTTCTCGTTCTCTCCGTTTCTCCTGATTCATTGAGTCCATGTTGAGCATAGGGTGATTTAAGTGGGGACCTTGGATTATCCTCGAAGCTCATCGGTGAAGATGCCATGATCTGATTTTCTTTTTGACTGATTTTTCGTTCAAGAGTCATGATTGCAGTTTCGAGGTTCCTCGGTGTCTTGCCCTATTCTCTTTTGAGAAAGAGTGGACATCGTGCGGACTCGTCTTCGCTGATCCATTGGTTCCTGTGCTGGATAACTTCTTCATAATCGTCGTTCCCTTTGATTTTGTTGCTTGCTGTGATAAAACTGTTTTCTGTTTTCGCCATTGCCAAGCAGTCTGTCTTTACAGCTTTCTCTTGATTCAGCAGCATTTGCATCATATTTATCAGGGTTTCCTTATCAAAGGAATTCGAGTTTGAGCTGTTGAAGCTTTCCAGTGTTGCTTTCGCATCTTTCAGTGAAGTTGCGACAAATTTCGTTTGTCGTTTGAGGTCACTCAGACCTTTCTGAGCTCTGGTGTAGTTTATATCTGGTTTCGAAGTTCTCTCTGCGTCTTCCTTCTGTCTTGAGTGTTGTTTTGTTGAAATTGATTCCCTTTTTTCTTCCATGTTCCAGGAAGGGTTCTCCGGATTCGCAGTTTCTGGCACTCTTGCGGTGTCCATGCTCCTTCTTCTTGTTTTTATCACTCTCTTTGAGGGCGATCTCAACTCTTACTCCTGAGTTGAGTTTTTTCACAAGCGTCGACTTTCAACAGAAGGGATTGATCGCAGAACAACGTCGACTCGTCTAGAGGACTGGTTGTTCTGTATGTCGACTTCAACGATAAGGGAATGACAGCACAATACCGTCGACTCTTCAAGAGAGGAATGGGTATTGTGTGTGTCGACCTTACGTGAAGGAAAATTTTAGCTGCTCTTCGGGTCTTAATAGTGCCGATGCACCATTTACACAACTTACTTCCTGAAAAGATTGATTAGTGGTGGTTCAGTGGTAAGGTATATTGTGATCAAGCCTCTTTTGAAGTAAGGTGTGATGACTCGGAATCGATTGAACGATTTATTCTAGAACAAACAAAACAAAACCGAAAAGGGACTTCAACTACGATAAAACCAACTTCAAAAACTCCAACAATTTCTTATTCCATAAATTACTAAATTACAAATAATGTACGTCTCCTAATATCCGAGTTAACAACATTGACTTTGTTGTCATATATATTGTATACTTATATATTGTATACTTATATGTATTGTATACTTATATGTATTGTATACTTGTATATATATTGCATAATTATATGTATTGTATACTTACATGTATAAATATTCTGGGAAAAACCTCAATACAAAAAATTAATAAATCTCTTATTAATGTATGTAATTCTAATTTTGAACGGAGCTCTACCTATATTTTGAAAAAGTTTGTTTATTGTTGTTATAAAGCCAATTCTAGTATTTCTTTTAACACTATTCCCCCTGTTAGGGATTTGGTAATGATTTCAACAACTGTTTTTAATCGGTGGGGGATCTAATCATATACATGAAGTGTCATTTATAATCATGGATTTTCTAGGAAGTCATATAGTTTTATTTAAACTTAGAACCGAAACATCTATAGGCCTACAAATAAATGTTATGACAAAACTTTTCAACGTTGCAAGTTGTTGGTAAAAAAATTTAGGCCTTCTATACTAATGTTTTTTTTAGGCGAATACGTGTCTTTAAAAAAGTTTTCTTATACTAACTCAATCCCTTGCCAGTTAAGGCTTGATAGAGTGGAAAGAAAGTGAAAGACTAAATCCAAATATCTGTAGGTATGATCATTATCATCATCAGTCAACCACTTCAATGTGGCGGTAGTCAATTTCAATTCTTTATTTTTCAATTCTTTATTTCCATGTACACAAAAACAGTTTACTTCAACATTTAATGATCACAAATTAAACATGGATTATGATTCTACTAGAAAAGAATTGTATTACAGTGGCAGTGTGTCTACAAAAAGTGTTCTTCCTAGTTTAACTTAGTCGCAGACAATTGGCTCGGGTAAAATACAATTTATCGGTAGTTTTCTGAGTTTATTCATAAATACTTCGCTGGAATGATTACATACTACTTCGCTAGGTAAGGAATTCCAAATAGTGATCGACCTAGAAGCACACGTAGAAAACCTAAAGGAGTTTAGAGCATATGGTAAGGCGATTCTTAATGGATGGGTATTTCTAATAGCTCTAGTAAGAGGAGCTAAAGTAAACAAACGAGAGAAGTCGAACTCTGAGTAGTCGTGGACTCTCTTATGTATAAAAACTAAATCAGAAACAACCCTACGATATTCAAGAGATTCTAAATTTAACATTTTTAAACGTTCAGAGTAAACTAGACGGGTAAGTCCTTTCCTAGCCAAGATTCTTTTAGTGAAATTTCTCTGTACTCTTTCGAGGTCCTTAACTAAGCCAATCGCGGTAGGTGACCATACAACCGAGCTGTATTCGAGGATCGGACGAATATAAGTAACGAAGGCACGGGTTAATACAACCAGAGAATTGGTTTTGAACGCGCGCAAAAAGAGATTGGCGAGGTTTGTAGATTTCTTACAGACATGCTCGACTTGTTTATTGCAAGAAATATTACTCGAAAAGACAACTCCTAGATCTATTATTTCGGAAGAGTTGGCCATTGTATGACGATCTAGCTGATAATTTTGCATGGGGTTAATACCAAGATGCGTAACTATACATTTTTGAGCTGATAGTTTGAGATTGGACTGTTGACACCAGTTGAATACATTGTCTATGGCAGTTTGGAGGTCAGACGAAAAAGTTGGTAC
Organism: Allodiplogaster pararmata; assembly: GCA_964056735.1. Classification (NCBI taxonomy): domain Eukaryota; kingdom Metazoa; phylum Nematoda; class Chromadorea; order Rhabditida; family Diplogasteridae; genus Allodiplogaster; species Allodiplogaster pararmata. The sequence continues at coordinate 19,322,655 of OZ057409.1, forward strand.
TTCACTAAATAATTTAATGTCATCGGCGTAGATAGTATAATTTACATTGGGAGGAATTACATGTTTTATGTCATCAATAAACAGTAAGAACAGTTTCGGTCCAATAGCTGAACCTTGTGGTACACCGCTGGTAACAGAAGATGAGCTAGAGAATTCGTTGTCAACACATACAGTCTGAATTCTACCAGTCAAGTAGTCCGCAATCCATTGAATGAGGTTACCGCAGATTCCTAACTTTTTTAGTTTAAGAAGTAATAATATAGTATCTACTGTATCGAATGCCTTTGATATGTCAAGAAAAATAACATCGACGGCTTTACCATGGGAGAGTATATCAGCGAAATAGGAATGAGATTGCACCAATGAAGTCACAGTTGACCTTTTGTTTCTAAAACCAAATTGATGGGGAGACAGTAGATCATTTTGCTTCAAGTAGGCATCTAATTGACTTATTATAACATTTTCCATCACTTTGGACATTGAACAAGTTAGGGAAATGGGGCGATAGCTAGACAATTGATCCGCTTTAGATTTAGACTTTAAGATTGGTTTAATAATAGAAGTTTTCCAAAGAGAGGGAACTTTTCCGACTAGTAAAGAGTTGTTAAATAGAATAGAGAGGGGCTTGAGAAGAACAAATCGAAGTTTTTTAATTACTATATTAGGTATATTATCCGGAGATGTGTTGCATTTATATTTCAATTGATTCAAAGCTTTAAGTATCATATCTACATCTATGACATCGAATTGCATATGTGTGGAAGTTGATACATCGGTATTAGGTATAATACTGCGAGGTGTGGAATAAACAGAAGAGAAATATTGTGAGAAGGCGTTTGCTTTAGACAACGAAGTATGGACTGGCAAACCAGAAGGGTCTACTGGGTCTACTAAAGAGGGAATCACAATGTTACGGCCTTTTGTACGACTTTGACATTCAGAATAAAAACGTCTTAGGTTTCCTTTTGCCACAAGTTTGGCTTCTCTCTCCATTTGAAATGCATATAGTTCTTCAGAAAATTTGGCAGATAGAGTATTGCTATAAACGGAATTAGGGGAAAGAAGCGATGCGCGTTGAAGTTTGTCATACATCCTTCGCAGCTTCAAAAGATACTTATCTAATTCACCTTTTTCGGTAGAACAAGGCACAAAACGATCTATCAGAGAAATTATAAAATCAACGATATAATTATTAGCGGTATCCGGGTCGAGGGAAGAAAGAGCAAGTGTCCAATCATGAGAAGAAACCAGAATTTCCATCATCCCCCAATTCGCACGCGAAAAATTTCTAATGAGAGACTCAGGAGTCTTTGACATAGTTGCAAAAGTTATTCGAAAATCAACGGTGGCATGATCACTGTTTGAGAAAGGAGCAGTGACAATACAATCGCTTATAACTTGATTATTACAGAGTACGATATCTAGAACATTAGGGCCACGCGTAGGGTGGGAGACATATTGGAAAAAGTGTTCATCGCAAGCAAAGTTTAAAAAGAAAGAATGGCTTTCATTATTGGAAGTGGTCAGATTTTCCCAATCGATGTCTGGTAAGTTGAGGTCTCCTACTATGACTATTGGTGTATTGGTTAGAGAGATAGACTTGATAAATGACAGTAATGAGATCATTATCGAATGAGAGCAAGAAGGTGAGCGGTATATGCACACACAACGTATATGACGTGGGAAAGCGTTGGGGTTCATTAGATCGATAACAATCACTTCTACGCCTTCATCACGGAAGGAAGTTACAAAGAAAGATGAAATACTAGAGGAGACAAAAACAGCGGTTCCGCCGCCCTTGTTGGGGTCATCTAACGAGCGATCACAACGATACAAAGCATATTTATGATTTCTTAAAAATTCACGATCTCATTCCCTTTTCTTTGCTCACACTGAGCAGTCGGTGATCTACCACGTCTCATATTGACTAGTTTATCGAACAACTCGCATATTTGACCAAAGATGTCTCTCTCTCCCAACAATGTGGATATTCCATCTCTTCTCGAAACTATTCGGCTACAAGCGGATACAATCGCAACTCAGGCTAGAACTATCGAGTCTCAAAATCAACAGATCATTTCACTCACCAAGAAACAAAGTTCGACAGTTTCTTCTAACCTAACATCCCTCTCACCCGATGCCGTTGCCTACGAAGCGGTCAGACGGTGTCTGTTGGAAGACAAGGACATCATAGAAGAAAAATCGAAAAACATCGTTATCGTTGGATTGGAGGAAAAGGACTCGGACTCGAATACTGCCGCTGAAGATGAAGCCCTTATTGCCAAGCTTGTCGATGAGCTTGACATCAAAGAACTCTCTGATGCTTTCAGAAAGGGAGATGTCAGGCACAAAAGACATGGAAGAGCCGAAAACAAAAGAAGGATTCTGAAAGTTTACCTCCCATCTCCAGCTCTACGTTCTGTCACTCTTCAAAAGATCAGAAGTTCCAGACCCCAAGTTATCCAGTCCCACCCCCGCGTCTTCGTCAGAGAAGATCTCACTCGAACTGGATTGGAATTGGAGAAGCAATGCAGGCAGGTCGCGAGGGAACGGAATCTCCAGGCAGGGCAGATAGAGTGGACAGTCAGAGGGACGCAGCTCTTCCGGCTACCGAAGGCAAGGCCATTCAGAGAAGAGCAGCCAAAAACGTACGCATACGTGACTCAAAGAAAGTCTCACTAGGTCAGTGGCAGTGTTAGTTCTTCTGATAGTCCTGTTGTCAAAGCATGCTTATTCAATGCAAGATCCATACGTAATAAAATGACGACAGAGCGACAGTCGGTCGACAGAGCAAGTGCATCAGGACGTTTGAACAGAGATGACTTCTGCAGCAAAAGTTCTAGTTTAGAACTGATGCCAAGCACACGAAGCTTCGATTAGAGTAGAACTTGAAGGTATCAAGACATCAAAAACACAAGGCGAGAATGCAAGAGGTGTGAAGAAGAAAATTAGCTTAGTCCTTCCTCCACAGACGAGGTTTCGTATCAGCCGAATTCTAACTGCATTTCTCTTTCAATTTCAATGTTCTTTAGCTGAGGTTCAAAGAGAATTCTCACTTATATTAAGACAAAACTTCGGAAGAAACGGCGAATTCTCAGTATGAGAAAGAATAATACAGCCATATGCTATGAACATCAGAACGAGAAACTTCTTTTCCTGAACTCTTTTCAGTAGCATTTCACTTTTTTAATGAATATAACCTGAGTTTTGCTGTTTGTTGTCTTTAACAACTCATTCGTATGTCAATTTCATTGAAGAACTTATGGAGCGTAAGAATTATAAAAAAACCGCATAGTGATTCACAGTGGGTCACTGGGAGTGCACTCATCTCTAGATGAAAATAATAAGGAAAAAAACTTATATTGTAATATCATAGTTTTTTTTCTCGATCTGTTGATGAGTGCACTCATTGTGCATTGAGTGCACTCCCAGTGATTTACTGTGAATTCCTGTGATTTTTTGGAATTCTAAAGCTCGATTAGTCTACTCAATCTATATATTCAAATCATTCAATTTCTCCGACGGATCAGCTTTTGCCACACCTACTACATAAATACATACATCGGCATCGGAAAAATATTTCAAATTTAGTTGGTTATTTTCACGGGAGAAACACTGCATGTGAATTTTCGCTTGACAAACCTCTAAAAACAAGCCCCGTAGTTTGATGCGCTTATTCAGTAGTGAGGTTTGTAACGAGGGTTTATGTGTAACGTAAACTTGCTCACAAAAAGCTCAATGAAGAGTGTTTTTAGCTGAGATGGGAATCGCTAGAAATAACTGTAGCGAAATGGAAACAATGGAAACAGTTTTTGAGCCCAGAGGAAGAAAACTGCATAATTCTAATATAATTCAATACTTGGGAGATCAGTGATACCTTCAAGAAGCATCACAAGCAATAAAGTTTCACCCAAATCTCCTATCATTACCCTAGTTTCTGTAGATCAAATGAAAAGGCATACCATTAAAACCCGGGATGAAATTTGATTAGGTTAGTACGCTCTCGAGGTCTCCAAATCAAGCTGAAGACCAAGTTAATTCATGCTGATGAGCGGAGTAATGGAGAGCGTAATTAGAAACAACCGTTTCTTTGGCTGGTCCACTTGATATCCAAACCCATTGAAGCAGTTGTACGCATCTTTTTGATACAATCACTTCTCTGATGAGCTGATAAGCTGCTTTTCCTGTACATGCTCTATGATCTCTTCTGTGGAAAAAACCCAGTTTCTTGTACTTTGAGGAATTCGAAAGTCAACAAATGTTAAGTTTCAGAGTTTGAAGGCAATGCCGCCTGGTTTGTATGTTTTTGCATGCCCTACCAAAAATTCAAAAAGGCTCGTTCGTTCGAGCCTCGTAAATTAGCTTTTGCTCCATCAATATTACATCTTAATGTTTCTCTAAATTTGTCCCAAAAATGCTTGGAACTACGAACTTTTTTAATAGTTTTATTTTATTGACTCAATATTTATGGGTTAATTTACATATTTTTGAATGTGCTTCAGGTTACAATTGAGAAGTAAACCTTACTTTGATTTAACTTGTTGCTCTCTTTCTCTCATATTTTTCCCGCATCTCTCCATATATTCATTTATGTTTCTATATGTATATGCTTTTTTCCTCTAGAAGCGTATGAGAAAACTGGCTTAGCTGTAGAAAAATCATGTACGGTGAGGGGCTGAGCTGTTTTCAATGTTTTGTCGGACGGTTGGCTGTGCCTCCCTACCCTTGCGTCTGCCGATTTTCACTTGGAACCCTAGCCTTCCGCCTCCACTGAAAAATAGGGAGAGAGGGAAAGAGAGAAAAAAAGAGAGAGAGAAGAAGAGTAAAGAGAGTATATAGACAGAGGGAAGAGAGAGGGATAGAACTATAGAAGGATAAGAAGAGAGAGGTGAGAAGGAGAGGAGGAGGCAGGGGGGAGGGAGAGATAGGCAGGAAGAAAGCATAAGAAGAAAGAGATATAGATAGGTAGAGAAGAAAGGAGAGAGGGGTAAAGAGGGAGAAGAGAGAAAGATATGAGGGCGAGGGGAGAGATAGGGAGAGAGAGGAAAAGAGAGAAAGGGAGGGAGACAGGGATAGAGAGAAAGAGATAAAGGGAGATAGATACGGAAAGCGCTCGTCCTTTCCTTTTTCTGATTTCCTCAACCTTCATCCCCTCACTTTTCTCTTCATTAATCACCACACTGCCCAATTCCTCCCGAACTATCTTCTCGGTTGTGCTCTTTTGTTCTCGTCTGGTTTCTACGTGGTCTCTCTCTCTCTCTCTCTCTCTCTCTCTCTTTATTTCTCTCCTCCTCTCACTCTCCTCCTCCTCTCTCTCTCTCTCCCTTTCTCTCTCTCTCTCTCCTCTTCCTCTCGCCAACCTCCGCCTTTCTCTGGCAGCTCTCTCGTCTACAAGACTTGTCTTCTCCCATACAAGCCTTTCTGTGCAATGCCACTTTGCATGTGAGAAGAGGAAAGAGAAAGAAAATATTCCTTCTCCCCTTCGCTCTCTTCCTGCCCACTTCTTCCTTTACTCCATACCTTCTTCTCCTCATTCTCTCTATCTCCGTTTCTTCAACTACGCAATTCCTTTGCTTGCTTTCTTTTCCTCTCGTATCGCACTCGTAAGTATATCCATGTCACGATACCCCTTCCATCTCTTTATTATTCTTTCTCTTTTCTCTTTCGTTCTCCCTCACTCAATTTCCAACCTTATTCATCTCTCTTTCTCTACCCCTCTCTTTCCATAACTTCTCTGGTCTTCCCTCTCCTTCGGTTCCTCTCCGTACTAAATCCCTTTACTTTTTTCGTCACTCAACCTATACCTCTCTTCACCGCCTGTGCTTGGAATAGACTTTCCACACGCATTGTGTGCTTCTGATTCTATTCTCATTCTCATTCTACCACATCCGCCTCTTTTCTCTCAATCTCTGAAATCGACCCCATCTTCGCGCCTGCATTCTCCCTCTCTCCCTTTGGCTCGACTCTTTCACCCCTCCTGCTCTCAGCTATATTCCAGCTTCTACTCACTTTGAATCTCGCCTAGAAAGGAAAGCCTGGTAGCCGTTTACTTCCCCCTGCTCCCCCCTTTTCCCTCCAGTTCATCTTTCTCAATTCACAGTAATGTACAGTTACTTGTAGTCAATCGTGTTATTCGATTGTTTTCTTCTCATCTAAGTCAGAAAACACTTTTTTTGCTCTCGAGTAAACGAGGAGAAGTTCTTTTTCATAGGAATCAACAACGTTTGAGAAGTAACGACAGTTTAAAACTTCTTTTCGAATTGAAGCTTACTTGAATATTAGGAGACTTGTCGAGCTATTACAAAACTACTCCTGAACTAGTCAAAAATGGTCAGAATTTCTCAGAGCTTTTTCTTTCGTCTTGAAACGATTACTATAGCTTTTTTCAGAACAGACGAGGAGGAAGGGGGAGGAGCTAGAAGTGAAAGACACCAAAAGTTTTGGGAATATACCGAAATAATTGTAGTAATACAGAATAGTCTGTTTTATTTTTTCCTCTTGTTTTCCCATACTATTCTTCAGAGCGGACTACGGTGAGTACCGAAAAACGTGCCCCTTCCTTGCATTGTTATTAATTATTCATAGTTTAACAAATGATTATTCATAGTTTAACAAATAATTATTCATAGTTTAACAAATGATATGTGGATGTGAACAATGAGCGAATGCATGAATCAAGCCATAGTATTATATCCCCTCCAAGTCTAGGTTCAAATTTCTCCAAGCTTTCCTAGATAGAACTAAATGATCGGTTAGAAGATTTGACCCCGTAAGCACGTACCAATTTTTGTAGAAAAGTTATAAAGTAACCCACGTTATAAAGTAAGTTCTATTATATAAAAGTTATGAAGTAAGTTCTATTATATAAAATCTACCAAAATTTGTATGCACGAAACATAATTTTTTCGAGAAAACCAGTTTTCGTCCAGTAAAGAGTTCAGCTACCCAGATTTGATTATAAATTGCATTCTGCTTCAAAACTATTTTCAAGTAAACGGATTTTCTGCGTGTACGTGCATATTTTTTCTCGCATTTTCCCATGAAAACACTGGTCCATACGGCAGGAGCAAATCCATCTTTTACCTCGGGCGAGCGCGTTAACAATAAAATACATAATACCAAAATTACCAAAATACCAAAAAAATTTATGTAATACCAAAAAGACGTTGCTTATTCGTTCGATAGTGCTATGTGAATAGTCTGATTGTTTTTTTTATGATTTTGACTGGTCACTGCCTCGGAACTGTGCTGCCAAGCACCTGTTGATTTTCTTCAACTTTGTAATCGAGATACAGCTCATCATTACAAACACGGAAGAGATTATCGAAACCTATTTGAGCAACCACCAGTGTTTTTAACACGAGTAGTCGAGATGTTCTTATTCATATCAATATCTGTGATGCTATTTGTGAGTAGGATTGAATAATGATTGAATGGATGTATAAATTAGAGAATGCATGTATTTCACACGTGCTATTTAGGAAAACGCCGCTTTTCGAGTTACGCCGACAGCTTGCGTTTTCCGAAATTCGATGAAGATGATGAGCTGGAGTATCTCCTCGGAAAACGAGTCAGTAAAGTTGATTTTTTTTATCCATCTTTGAGGTTATATACATAAATAAGTAAGTTAGACTCTGCCCACATCAAAGTTTCCTGATTTTTTTTATTTGTCCGATGACGTTTGCAGCCGCTCACATTTAAGCCACTTCTACATTCGTGTTATCTATATTTGTTTCAACACGAAACAAGATTTTTTTCACCAGAACTCGTTGACATTAGTTTTCAGAATGAGTTTTGATTGAAGTTTGTACTGCATGGAAAATTTTAGCAGAGAATGTGATTCATGCAATTTTTTTGAAAACAGTACTGAAAAAAAACTTGCGAACTGTGCTTACAATTTAAATGTTGGTTTTGTTCAGACTTCAAACTATTGTTTTGTCTCGTTAACTTTTTAAACATATTTTCTTATTACAAAGAATTAGATGCTGTCACTAAATGTATAATATTAATAGTTCAAATTTTAACTATGGCCCTTCGAGCTCATGCTTTCCATCTTTGTTTTTTTTCTCTTTGAGTAGACGAATGCGATAAACTATATCTAAAAAAGGAAAAGAAAAAATGAAGTTGAAGAAAGAAAAAGAGAAGGCAAAAGAGATATACGAAGAAAAGTGGAGTCGCAGAGAATAATTTATAGAGAGATTAAGACCGAAATAGAGAAATGAGGAACAAAAGGGAGAAGAAGACAGGAAAAACTGGAGATACATACATAGAGAAACGAAGAAGAGATATATAGAGAGAAAGTAAAAGGTCGGAAAACATCAAAGATTTGGTTTTAAAAAAGTAAGAAGCAGGGTGAAGAAAATGCAATCACAGTTTGGAAAAGGCGATTCTCCTCCTCAGGCTATTCCGGGCTGTTAGTATATGTATACTTTCCTTTCACAGAAATAGTTAACGAGGGAAACAATTCTTATTTTTCCCACATCAGCTGAAATTTCTTTTACATCAGCTGAAAAATTTTTTATATGGAAGCTTCTAAATCGTGAAAAGTTTTGCAGAATTTCATAGTGAGATTATATTTCAGGTTTGTTTCTCTAGCTAAGTCTCTAGCTAAGTCTCTAGCTAAGTCTTAGTAATTATTCTCATCGTGATACATATTAATGAATTCGTTGAACTGAATGTGTGCAAAGAAGAGGTTCTTTCCAGTCAGAAGTCTATCAAGAGCCAGTCTGGGAGATAATTGTATCTGATAGTACATAGTTTACTCTTCTTGGAGAAACATCCGCTGAACTGATGCAGTTTTTTGCCTGAATATACACAGTATTCTTTCTATAAACTAGCTTCTTTCAAAAAAGACGAGCCGTGAAAGCTGAAAAAAAAAGTAAGCCTGGGTAGCCAAACTTCTCATGTTAATCGAAAATCAATTTCGAGAAATTTGTATACTTTCATTCAAGTTATTTATATTGCAGCTAATTTTTATTTTCTAACCATCATTTACCTTCCCGAGTTTTCGGGCAAAAGCAAAAGTAATTTTTGTTTTATTCTAAAACGCGTCCTAATTCGTTAGCTGACACTCTCCTACAAACAATTAAAATGACACTCTACTGTTCATACCAATTTTTCCACAAATTGGCGATATTGGGAAAGTTTGCGAAAAAAAGTGAAGTCGGAAAAAAGTCTCAATAAGCAAATTGGCAAAAGATGGAAAGTGGAGAGTAAGAAAAAGGAAAGTAAGAAAGAATGGAAAGTAGGAAAAATATAGAGAAATAGAGAAAGAAACGAAGAGAGAGTGGAACAGAGAGATAAATATATTTTAAAAATAGGAAAAGAGAGAAATAGAAAAAGAGAGAAAAAAGAGAAAGAAATAAAGAGAGTGAGAGAGTTGTTTTTCTGATATACTTCTGCAATTTTGATATATGTATGTATGTATGTTTACATATGTACATATGTATATCCCGAAGTCTTCCCTTCTAACTAGGAAAAGATGAAAAGGTGACTGAAGAAGAAATCATGCAAAGCAGTCATGGTTCCTCAGAAGCGTACTAGACAACCGGAGCTATCTCTCTTTATCTCTCTACCTCTCTTTTTTTCTTTCTCTTCTCTCTCTCTCTCTTTCTCTCTCTAACTCTCTCTTTTTTTCTCTTTCTCTTCTCTCTCTCTCTTTCTCTCTCTAACTCTCTCTTTTTTCTTTCTCTTCTCTCTCTCTTTCTCTCTCTACCTCTCTCTTTTTTCTTTCTCTTCTCTCTCTCTCCCTCTCTCTCTCTCTTTCTTTCTCTCTCTAACTCTCTCTTTTTTCTTTCTCTTCTCTCTCTCTTTCTCTCTCTACCTCTCTCTTTTTTCTTTCTCTTCTCTCTCCCTCTTTCTCTTTCTCTTGCGTTAGATGTCTTGTACTACACTTAGTGCAGATTACATACAGTACAGCCCAAAATGTTAACATATATTGAATTATTGAACATAACTTTTTTCAAAAAAAAACGAATGAAGCTCAAATTTTCAGATATTTTTATCAAGCCAAGTTCACATGTTTCGAGTAATAGAACAACTTTGGAAAATGTTTTATTAGGTTCATTCGTTAAAAAAATGGAAATAGTAAAAAGTGCTTATAGAGATGTTCAATGTTGTAGCTAGTTTGCTAAAAAAAGAGCTAAAGGAAGGGTGGAAGCTATTATACTTACATATTTCTGTAACTGAATTAACAATGCTTCAGGCAAGACTATTCATTTGCAGTCTAGAAATCACCTATAATAGTATAATTAATCCATTCGTGCTTCATATTACATACAAATAATCATGATTATTTCATATTCAATTCATATTACATACAAATAATCATGATTATTTCATATTCAATTCATATTACATACAAATAATCATGATTATTTCATATTCAATTCATATTACATACAAATAATCATGATTATTTCATATTCAATTCATATTACATACAAATAATCATGATTATTTCATATTCAATTCATATTACATAAAGCACCATTGCAGAACACTGATTTTTAGTGAGCATGAGTGCATATAATACAATGTATCATAATTAGAGATAGCAAAAGTGAACGAATAAAATGATTATCCGTTCGTTGCTGAATGAAGGAATTGAACAATGCCTTAGCACAAGCATGACCTACTCATCTTCTTATTATGTAACATCCTGGTAAAATTTGAGTCATTTAAAGGCAATTCTTCACTAATAACACGTCTCTCTTAATGTCTGTTTTACCAATTGTTCTCGTCTTTATTCTTTTCGATTTCTCATCTTACCCCTTTCTCTTGAAATTTCTCTGATTTTCTTTCTCTCTATGGCTCTACTGGAGCTGTTTCCCTTGCCCTTATTTACTTATGCTCTGCTGGTTCCTATGGCGTATTATTCTTGAATCAGGGCTGCCAGGTCTTCTTACGTTTCTTCTTTTTCTTATTATGTCTCTCCATTCCAGTCTTAATACTCAAGACCTCATTTCTCTTTCCTGTGTGCTTGATATTCCTAGAAGCATACATTGACACTGCTCGAGCTGAGTCCTTTCAAGTCTCTCAGACAATCCATCGGAGTCCTCCTCTGATAAAATTCAGCTCAAGGAGGCTCTTTTTTTTATTACACGCAGCACGATTAGGTCAAGCAACTTCTTAACTAACAAACCCTGAGAAAAAAGCAAGATTGCGCCTTAAAGGACAAGGGATGGAGATTGGTTAATGGGCACAATACACTACTTTCCGTTGATGTTCAGTTCCCTTCGGATCACTTTGACTTGAAATACTAACTGTTTCTTGTTTATACCATGTATTCTAGGCTTTGAATAAACATTCTCCAGCCCAAATAAAGATTATCACAACAAAACACAATGAAAGTCTAAGAGATATCGATGAAAAAGGGCCAAACAAGAAGGCCATAGGACTCAGTCAGTCATTATGCAGGGGGATAACATCAGGCAGTGAAAATTACCAGCTTTGGAAGGTGAAAATTGGGAGAGTTGGGGAAATTGGAAGAGTGACGTGACGAAAGTTTAAAAAAAAAAAACATTTTCTCTTCCTTTACGCGTTGTATCCTTATCGCTCTCTCTTTTCTTTCTCTTTCTCTTTCTCTCTTTTTCCTTCTCTCTCTCTCTCTCTCTCTTTTCCTTCTCTTTTTTCCTTCTATCTCTTTCTCTCTCTCTTTCTCTCTCCCCCCTCTCTCTCTTTCTCTCTCTCTCTCTCTCTCTCTCTCTCTCTCTCTCTCTCTCTCTCTCTCTCTCTCTCTCTCTCTCTCTCTCTCTCTCTCTTGTTTTTTCTGCTGTACATGCTTGATACCTTGAAAAGAATTTAAGCGTTTTGAATCCCATTTACGAATATTTTATCATTTGTGTAACGAGACCAAGTGTAACGAGACAGAATTAATACGGCGAAATGTATCGAGTATCGAGGTTAGATGTATTCAGGCAAAGTTTGTCGATATTTTGGGGGAAAACCTACTACAATCTTTGGTGTTCCTATATGTAAGATTTGTGCTGCTAGAAAAATCTTGGAACAGTAAAACCCAGCAAATAAGGACCTTGAAATCAGTCAACAACCCCTCTCTTTCCACGTTTTCTGTTGAATTTGAGGTGGTTCCCGCCAAAAAAGGAGAGAATAATGACTGCCGGAAAGAATGCACCTTTTCTCCACAAACCGATCGCTCAACTGAGAAGAGAGAGAAAAGAAGGAATATGTTAAAGGAAGGGGAGGCGGGAAGTTGGGAACTTCCACAGCATTCATTCTTACCATTCTGCTCCATCCGAGGAAGCTGCGTATCCCTTCTTCGTGTTACCTTGACACTTTATCTTTGTTTCGATCGCATGATTTTTATGGTAGACAGTCATCTCTCTCTCTCTCTCTCTCTCTCTCTCTCTCTCTCTCTCTCTCTCTCTCTCTCTCTCTCTCTCTCTCTCTCCATTACTTTCTTTCTCTGTGTCTTTTTCTCCTCCTTTCTTTCTAACGCAATGCTGAACTACTTCTTTATTGCAGTTTTCCACTGATTTTCCTTGTAGTTTCTCTCACCTTCCTTATTTGATCTCGTCTGTCTTTCGCCTTTTACAATACTGAACTGCTACGTTTTTCCATCTGTTTTTCCTTCTTTTTTTCTAAATTATCTCTATGACTTACTTTTTAAAAACCTTTTTTGTTTCATTCTCTTTTTCTCTATTTTTTACTAACTCTTATTCTTTTTTATTCACATTTTTCTCCTCTTTTTGAAAATTTTATTATTTCATTTTTTAAAACTTTATATTCGCTCCTTATTCAGCTCATTCAGGCTTTCTTTGTTTTGTACGCTCGAACGCCTTCCTCACCCAATTTTACCTACTCCCCCGCTGTGAGTGGTCTTTTTTTACAGAGGAGCGAGCATTAGCTAGGAGGAACGATAGAAAAGAAGAAAAACGAAAACATTTGAAGCACAGAAAGAAACTAGAAAGTTGAGGAAAAAAGCGCAGAATGTGAGGAGAAAAGAATGCTATTGGGTGCGATTTCATTTGAATCAGGTTTTTTTTCAAACTTGCTCATGTTCCACATGTTTTTGGATATCTGTGCTTCTTCACGTCTCAGGCTCTTTTTCTTCCGATCCATTAAGCTTGGTATAAGCTTAAATACTTTCTTTGTGATTAGTCAGGACTCATGCTTCCCCGTCTCACAACTTGCGGCCAAGAGAACATGGTTCCTTCACTTCCGATTGGCCAGATTCGCCGTCTCGAGCGAGGAGTGGCGAGTCATCGAGACTCTCGTCGCAGCACTGCCACTCATCTAGAGAAAAAGAGACGAGTTCTTCAATCGATAGAATTCGAGAGCGACCCTTCCCCTTCCAATGCTCATCGCAAAGTGAGCTTCGCCAATGTGACGGATCAGAAAGAACGCATGCACTCGAGGCGTTCCGTGCGGCACACGAAGAATACGGAGCTGAAGGAGAACTTTGCTGGTGGGGGGAAGAGGGCAGCAAGGCACGTGATGCAGACCGTCAGAGAAGAGAACGCGACCGTTTGGATGGGTGGAATGCGATTGAATGATTTCGAAGGGGACGGGAGAGAAATCATTGATTACAATGACGCTGCCTTTTCCTTACCACGAGTAGACGAGGTTGAGAAGCAAGTGCATTTTTTTTCCAAGAAACCCTGGATATTGTTCACTTTATTCCTGAGTGTTAACTTGTTCAGGGTTATCATTTAAAGATTGACAGGTGGGTGATCAAATATAGAAAAGCTCGGACCGCGGAAAACGTAACTGAAGCGTTGATCCGAAGAATTTTGGTAGACCACACACCGTTAATACTAAAAAAATTAAAATAGAGTGCTTTTCAACATTCTGCTTCAAAACTAATTGAATTGGTAAGTTTTCGTTTATATTATGTACATTAACGGATGATTAAGCAATTATTCGAAAATGTTTCCAATACTATCAGAACTCGAAGAACATGGTCACCCCACCAAAAGTACTCAAATACACAATTTTGTCTTCCTTTTTTCGGAGCTGTAAGTAATTTTATTAACTTCTGTCTCCATACGTCATAATTAGTTTTGATCTTTGTTTCTCAAGTGGTGGATAAAATAGGCTGATAAGATGAGAAGACATTACACTTCGATGTGAATAGGCGAAGTATAACTGTTTTATGCGGGGTTTTGTTGGTCTCCACGCTAACTTTTACAGAAAAATTAATAGAAAAAGTTTTAGTTTGAATGTAAGCAACTTCTGCTGTGGTCATGAAGCTCAATAATTCATCCAGCAGTGCACAAAGCTTCTTAAACTAACAGCTGATAAAAAACACGTGACTAAATACATACATCAACTGTAACGAAAATGTTCATTTATTTTTATCCACATTTTTCAATGCAAAAACATTTTTCCAGAGAATTAATTAACAGCTCAGAATTAATTAACAACTCAAAATTAATAACAATTCATTGTGAAAGTCTGCTTCGCCCAGACAGGTTCCCGCTCTTTTTGGGTTCGGATCCTAATTGATTCCCAGATAATCAGAAGTGAAGAAATAGTATAAAACTGAGTAAGAAATTGACTAAACGTTTTCTCTTGTATATAATTTCAATAATCTATGATAAAATTAATAGATAGTCATCCTGGTTGCTCCAATGAAAACTCTATCGTAAAAACGACAAGAGGCCTAGAACGAAGAAAGAAAATACGAAATATATAAATCCAATCATTTTTCAGGTGAACTCATCACTTGGCATGAGTGGAAAAGTCTCATCAAAGAAATTCAATGAGGTTGGTTGAATCTTTTCTTTGAATCAACTCACATTGTGCTGAGTGCAAAAATTCTCTTCATAATTTTCTGTGCATTTTTTCCTTACTTATTTTCTATTTTCAATTTTGTTTCTTAATGCATAATGGTCGACTCAAAATGAGAAGCTCAACTTTTTTGAACGAGTCGAAGACAGTTCCGCATTTCTACCGGTTAACATAACTTCATCCTTTGAATCCTCCGAACTATAATGAAAACATGATTAATAGGGAAATACATATGTACATCATACATAGGCTCTTATATACACACGGACATACTAGACGCCAGACAGTGCAGAGCAACTTTTTTTAGACGGTCTCGTTATCCTAAGCCGTACAGCTCGTTAGCGTAAACTTCTGACTAAGCTTAAGCGTTTTTTTTTTAATGTAAAAATAATTCTTTAATGTAAAAGTAATTTTTATTTAAAAATAATTTTTTGTAAAAAAATTTTTTCAAGAATCGGAGGCTCTGATGCTCAAAATGATCACCTACGAAGAAAATTTTCGAAACTGTAGCGTTCAAAGCCAATTTTTCGTTTAGTATTCCATGTCTGGAAGACAAGACGCTGGGTATGCCCGTGAGTATATAAGAGCCCATATACATACATTAGTCTGATCTGATCAGAATTGTGAAAGGAGACTCATTTCTCACTATCCTGGATGTTGGGTGAACATATGAATAGTGTTTTCACTAGTGTATATTCTATCCCAATAGTTTGCATGAGGATGGAGGACCATAATTTCTCTTCTCTCGATTATGGCATAGAACATTCCTTTTAGGTACTCTGTGCAAACCCTTGCTTCCCTTTTCATTTCTCCCTATCTCTAGTAATATCAACACCTCACTCCTCTTCTCTCGTCTAGTCTTTCGCTCAACCATCCTCTCTTTTCTCTCTCTTAGTGAATATCAGTGATCATCACTTATTCTCGAATTCCGAGTGCACATGAAAAGGTGCCAATTCTTTGTTTGATCATTCATGCATGACATAGGAGAAGCTAGCGCTTGAAAGAAATACTATTTTTGAATTTCATGTTTCTTCAAAACAGAACGATTTGTCGTCTTTCTTTGCCAGTTTTATTCGCACTGTATTTTACTTCCTTTTTCCGTATTCTTTCCTATTTCTTTTTCTTTTTCTTAGTCTTTTTTCTTTGCCGCAGTGATTTTTTGTTTTTTATCCTTTGCTCGATTCAATTGCATTCCCACCCTCAGTGTACCCTTCTGTTGCATTCCCACCCTCAGTGTACCCTTCTGTTGCATTCCCACCCTCAGTGTACCCTTCTGTTGCATTCCCACCCTCAGTGTACCCTTCTGTTGCATTCCCACCCTCAGTGTACCCTTCTGTTGCATTCCCACCCTCAGTGTACCCTTCTGTCGCTTATTAAATATGAAATCAATTGCATTCCCACCCTCAGTGTACCCTTCTGTCGCTTATTAAATATCGATTCAATTGCATTCTCACCCTCAGTGTACCCTTCTGCATTCCCACCCTCAGTGTACCCTTCTGCATTCCCACCCTCAGTGTACCCTTCTGCATTCCCACCCTCAGTGTACCCTTCTGCATTCCCACCCTCAGTGTACCCTTCTGCATTCCCACCCTCAGTGTACCCTTCTGCATTCCCACCCTCAGTGTACCCTTCTGTTGCATTCCCACCCTCAGTGTACCCTTCTGTTGCATTCCCACCCTCAGTGTACCCTTCTGTTGCATTCCCACCCTCAGTGTACCCTTCTGTTGCATTCCCACCCTCAGTGTACCCTTCTGTTGCATTCCCACCCTCAGTGTACCCTTCTGTTGCATTCCCACCCTCAGTGTACCCTCTGTTGCATTCCCACCCTCAGTGTACCCTTCTGTTGCATTCCCACCCTCAGTGTACCCTTCTGTTGCATTCCCACCCTCAGTGTACCTTTCTGTTGCATTCCCACCCTCAGTGTATCCTTCTGTTGCATTCCCACCCTCAGTGTACCCTTCTGTTGCATTCCCACCCTCAGTGTACCCTTCTGTTGCATTCCCACCCTCAGTGTACCCTTCTGTTGCATTCCCACCCTCAGTGTACCCTTCTGTCATTCCCACCCTCAGTGTACCCTTCTGCATTCCCACCCTCAGTGTACCCTTCTGTTGCATTCCCACCCTCAGTGTACCCTTCTGTTGCATTCCCACCCTCAGTGTACCCTTCTGTTGCATTCCCACCCTCAGTGTACCCTTCTGTTGCATTCCCACCCTCAGTGTACCCTTCTGTTGCATTCCCACCCTCAGTGTACCCTTCTGTTGCATTCCCACCCTCAGTGTACCCTTCTGTTGCTTTCCCACCCTCAGTGTACCCTTCTGTTGCATTCCCACCCTCAGTGTACCCTTCTGTTGCATTCCCACCCTCAGTGTACCCTTCTGTTGCATTCCCACCCTCAGTGTACCCTTCTGTTGCATTCCCACTCTCAGTGTACCCTTCTGTTGCATTCCCACCCTCAGTGTACCCTTCTGTTGCATTCCCACCCTCAGTGTATCCTTCTGTTGCATTCCCACCCTCAGTGTATCCTTCTGTTGCATTCCCACCCTCAGTGTACCCTTCTGTTGCATTCCCACCCTCAGTGTACCCTTCTGTTGCATTCCCACCCTCAGTGTACCCTTCTGTTGCATTCCCACCCTCAGTGTACCCTTCTGTTGCATTCCCACCCTCAGTGTACCCTTCTGTTGCATTCCCACCCTCAGTGTACCCTTCTGTTGCATTCCCACCCTCAGTGTACCCTTCTGTTGCATTCCCACCCTCAGTGTACCCTTCTGTTGCATTCCCACCCTCAGTGTATCCTTCTGTTGCATTCCCACCCTCAGTGTACCCTTCTGTTGCATTCCCACCCTCAGTGTACCCTTCTGTTGCATTCCCACCCTCAGTGTACCCTTCTGTTGCATTCCCACCCTCAGTGTACCCTTCTGTTGCATTCCCACCCTCAGTGTACCCTTCTGTTGCATTCCCACCCTCAGTGTACCCTTCTGTTGCATTCCCACCCTCAGTGTACCCTTCTGTTGCATTCCCACCCTCAGTGTACCCTTCTGTTGCATTCCCACCCTCAGTGTATCCTTCTGTTGCATTCCCACCCTCAGTGTACCCTTCTGTTGCATTCCCACCCTCAGTGTACCCTTCTGTTGCATTCCCACCCTCAGTGTACCCTTCTGTTGCATTCCCACCCTCAGTGTACCCTTCTGTTGCATTCCCACCCTCAGTGTACCCTTCTGTCATTCCCACCCTCAGTGTACCCTTCTGTCATGCCCACCCTCAGTGTACCCTTCTGTCATTCCCACCCTCAGTGTACCCTTCTGTCATTCCCACCCTCAGTGTACCCTTCTGCATTCCCACCCTCAGTGTACCCTTCTGTTGCATTCCCACCCTCAGTGTACCCTTCTGTCATTCCCACCCTCAGTGTACCCTTCTGTTGCATTCCCACCCTCAGTGTACCCTTCTGCATTCCCACCCTCAGTGTACCCTTCTGCATTCCCACCCTCAGTGTACCCTTCTGCATTCCCACCCTCAGTGTACCCTTCTGCATTCCCACCCTCAGTGTACCCTTCTGCATTCCCACCCTCAGTGTACCCTTCTGTTGCATTCCCACCCTCAGTGTACCCTTCTGTTGCATTCCCACCCTCAGTGTACCCTTCTGCATTCCCACCCTCAGTGTACCCTTCTGTTGCATTCCCACCCTCAGTGTACCCTTCTGTTGCATTCCCACCCTCAGTGTACCCTTCTGTTGCATTCCCACCCTCAGTGTACCCTTCTGTTGCATTCCCACCCTCAGTGTACCCTTCTGTTGCATTCCCACCCTCAGTGTACCCTTCTGTTGCATTCCCACCCTCAGTGTATCCTTCTGTTGCATTCCCACCCTCAGTGTACCCTTCTGTTGCATTCCCACCCTCAGCGTACCCTTCTGTTGCATTCCCACCCTCAGTGTACCCTTCTGTTGCATTCCCACCCTCAGTGTACCCTTCTGTTGCATTCCCACCCTCAGTGTACCCTTCTGTTGCTTTCCCACCCTCAGTGTACCCTTCTGTTGCATTCCCACCCTCAGTGTACCCTTCTGTTGCATTCCCACCCTCAGTGTACCCTTCTGTTGCATTCCCACCCTCAGTGTACCCTTCTGTTGCATTCCCACCCTCAGTGTACCCTTCTGTTGCATTCCCACCCTCAGTGTACCCTTCTGTTGCATTCCCACCCTCAGTGTATCCTTCTGTTGCATTCCCACCCTCAGTGTATCCTTCTGTTGCATTCCCACCCTCAGTGTACCCTTCTGTTGCATTCCCACCCTCAGTGTACCCTTCTGTTGCATTCCCACCCTCAGTGTACCCTTCTGTTGCATTCCCACTCTCAGTGTACCCTTCTGTTGCATTCCCACCCTCAGTGTACCCTTCTGTTGCATTCCCACCCTCAGTGTACCCTTCTGTTGCATTCCCACCCTCAGTGTACCCTTCTGTTGCATTCCCACCCTCAGTGTACCCTTCTGTTGCATTCCCACCCTCAGTGTACCCTTCTGTTGCATTCCCACCCTCAGTGTATCCTTCTGTTGCATTCCCACCCTCAGTGTATCCTTCTGTTGCATTCCCACCCTCAGTGTACCCTTCTGTTGCATTCCCACCCTCAGTGTACCCTTCTGTTGCTTTCCCACCCTCAGTGTACCCTTCTGTTGCATTCCCACCCTCAGTGTACCCTTCTGTTGCATTCCCACCCTCAGTGTACCCTTCTGTTGCATTCCCACCCTCAGTGTACCCTTCTGTTGCATTCCCACCCTCAGTGTACCCTTCTGTTGCATTCCCACCCTCAGTGTACCCTTCTGTTGCATTCCCACCCTCAGTGTATCCTTCTGTTGCATTCCCACCCTCAGTGTATCCTTCTGTTGCATTCCCACCCTCAGTGTACCCTTCTGTTGCATTCCCACCCTCAGTGTACCCTTCTGTTGCATTCCCACCCTCAGTGTACCCTTCTGTTGCATTCCCACCCTCAGTGTACCCTTCTGTTGCATTCCCACCCTCAGTGTACCCTTCTGTTGCATTCCCACCCTCAGTGTACCCTTCTGTTGCATTCCCACCCTCAGTGTACCCTTCTGTTGCATTCCCACCCTCAGTGTACCCTTCTGTTGCATTCCCACCCTCAGTGTACCCTTCTGTTGCATTCCCACCCTCAGTGTATCCTTCTGTTGCATTCCCACCCTCAGTGTACCCTTCTGTTGCATTCCCACCCTCAGTGTACCCTTCTGTTGCATTCCCACCCTCAGTGTACCCTTCTGTTGCATTCCCACCCTCAGTGTACCCTTCTGTTGCATTCCCACCCTCAGTGTACCCTTCTGTTGCATTCCCACCCTCAGTGTACCCTTCTGTTGCATTCCCACCCTCAGTGTATCCTTCTGTTGCATTCCCACCCTCAATGTACCCTTCTGCATTCCCACCCTCAGTGTACCCTTCTGCATTCCCACCCTCAGTGTACCCTTCTGCATTCCCACCCTCAGTGTACCCTTCTGTTGCATTCCCACCCTCAGTGTACCCTTCTGTTGCATTCTCACCCTCAGTGTACCCTTCTGTTGCATTCCCACCCTCAGTGTACCCTTCTGTTGCATTCCCAGCCTCAGTGTACCCTTCTGTTGCATTCCCACCCTCAGTGTACCCTTCTGTTGCATTCCCACCCTCAGTGTACCCTTCTGCATTCCCACCCTCAGTGTACCCTTCTGCATTCCCACCCTCAGTGTACCCTTCTGCATTCCCACCCTCAGTGTACCCTTCTGTTGCATTCCCACCCTCAGTGTACCCTTCTGTTGCATTCCCACCCTCAGTGTACCCTTCTGCATTCCCACCCTCAGTGTACCCTTCTGCATTCCCACCCTCAATGTACCCTTCTGCATTCCCACCCTCAGTGTACCCTTCTGCATTCCCACCCTCAGTGTACCCTTCTGCATTCCCACCCTCAGTGTACCCTTCTGTTGCATTCCCACCCTCAGTGTACCCTTCTGTTGCATTCCCACCCTCAGTGTACCCTTCTGTTGCATTCCCACCCTCAGTGTACCCTTCTGTTGCATTCCCAGCCTCAGTGTACCCTTCTGTTGCATTCCCACCCTCAGTGTACCCTTCTGTTGCATTCCCACCCTCAGTGTACCCTTCTGTTGCATTCCCACCCTCAGTGTACCCTTCTGTCGCTTATTAAATATGAAATCAATTGCATTCCCACCCTCAGTGTACCCTTCTGTCGCTTATTAAATATCGATTCAATTGCATTCTCACCCTCAGTGTACCCTTCTGCATTCCCACCCTCAGTGTACCCTTCTGCATTCCCACCCTCAGTGTACCCTTCTGCATTCCCACCCTCAGTGTACCCTTCTGCATTCCCACCCTCAGTGTACCCTTCTGCATTCCCACCCTCAGTGTACCCTTCTGCATTCCCACCCTCAGTGTACCCTTCTGCATTCCCACCCTCAGTGTACCCTTCTGTTGCATTCCCACCCTCAGTGTACCCTTCTGTTGCATTCCCACCCTCAGTGTACCCTTCTGTTGCATTCCCACCCTCAGTGTACCCTTCTGTTGCATTCCCACCCTCAGTGTACCCTTCTGTTGCATTCCCACCCTCAGTGTACCCTTCTGTTGCATTCCCACCCTCAGTGTACCCTTCTGTTGCATTCCCACCCTCAGTGTACCCTTCTGTCGCTTATTAAATATGAAATCAATTGCATTCCCACCCTCAGTGTACCCTTCTGTCGCTTATTAAATATGAAATCAATTGCATTCCCACCCTCAGTGTACCCTTCTGTCGCTTATTAAATATCGATTCAATTGCATTCTCACCCTCAGTGTACCCTTCTGCATTCCCACCCTCAGTGTACCCTTCTGCATTCCCACCCTCAGTGTACCCTTCTGCATTCCCACCCTCAGTGTACCCTTCTGCATTCCCACCCTCAGTGTACCCTTCTGCATTCCCACCCTCAGTGTACCCTTCTGCATTCCCACCCTCAGTGTACCCTTCTGCATTCCCACCCTCAGTGTACCCTTCTGTCGCTTATTAAATATGAAATCTTCAAGTTATAAAGACCTTTTTCGTCTGAATTCATGCTTTGCTCACTATAAGTCTTTCTGTCTAAATTCTTTTCAATCTGGAACTCGTTCTCTATCTCTTTCTCTTTTTCTCTCTCACTCTCTTTTTTCTCTGGCTTCTCTTTTTCTCTCCTTCCTTATCTCGTTCCATTTCTCTGAATATCTTCATTTCTGCTAAAATCAGTCCATATTTAAATATGAGCTTTTAGAAAAGTTTTGTGGCCGTTCGAAATGCTAAATCAACTCGTTAGCTTTCAGTAGTCATGACTTAAACCTAAAAACTTTTTTCCTTTCAGAAGGGGAATTTTCGGGGAGCAATTAATTTTTTTATCTGCCAAATTTTATAATGCTCAGAATTCCACTTTTTTGTTATTGTGTTTTTTCTCCTCTTCATGTTTTCTTTTTGAGGATCAGCTCTTCGCTCTTTCTTTTTTGTTAAGTTTTTTGGTTTATACTTTTTTCGGAAATATACTTATTTTTCTTGTGGTTTACAAAAAATACTTTCATTCGGTCTACCTTAGGGCTTTTTCTTATTTTTTGCATGTTTCTATTTTTGTTTTTCGTGCTTTTATAAATCAAAAATTTAACAATTTTTTCCTTTTTATTCTTGGATTTTCTCATAAAACAGTTTGAATTTTTTTTGTATTATCGGTGTTTTTGTACAATGTTTTTGAAGCTTATCTTTTACTTCAACAAAAATCCTATTTTTAAAGCTCGGAAATCGGTAATGATTTTTCCCCTTCTTTGTTCTTTTGACTCCTTTATAAGCTTGTTTCCGTGCATATCTGCATTTCCTCGACCCTTCCGCTCGCATTTCTCTGGTGACTCTTATATTCTGCTCTCCCTTCCCCCAGTGCCATATAATTAATAGATGCCTTGTTGTCAAAGCGTAATCCCTATTAATAATTGAACAAATTGGGTGGAGTGAAAAAGAGAGTGCACGAACCTTCTCTTTTCTACACAAAATTTTTGCTCGAAACATTACAATTTAGAAATAGTCTCAAAAAAAACAAAATGGTTTTTTTCAGACAAAACATTTCAATAAAAGTAATAAAAAATTTCAAATTGAAAACTCCAAAGTAATTTTTTAAACATCCAGACAACTTATATCGTTCACGAACTATGCATAATCCGTCTTCTTTGTTGTTAAACAAAAAGCATAATATTCTATCTCTAGCAGTACTTCATATACATAGAACGATGATTTTGAACACCTAATTTATTGCATGTAATATGTAATTATATTCCACTATCTTTTGAGGTAGCTTCTACTTCGGAAACTGAACTAGCATTCTTGTTTTTTTTTGTTGCGGAAATAATTGAGTTCTACGCTGCAGATGAAGATCCTAGTCTTTCGAAATGATTCTTGAGATTATATTTCCAGTGTTTATTTCACTCAAGTTTTTCTTTACTATGTTTCCTTTGCATTATAAAAAAACCTCCTTACTTTAAATGTCAACATTTGTTCCTAGAAGTTTGCCTCTTTGTCAAAAGTACCTCAAGTAAGTTGATCTTTTCTATGTACATACGAGTCTTCTATCATTGAATTTAAAGGCTATTTCTTTTGGTTCAGTTAGCCGGTTTTGGAGTTGACTTGTTCCTTGAGGAAGTCTCAAGCCACAAGCCAGGCCTGTTTCTGAAACTCTGAGCTTCTTTCCATTCACTTTTCCTAGTATCTTTCTTTTTTCCCCTGTTCTCGTATTCTCCACCTTCAATAATCTATTGTATCTATAATAAAAAAAGTTTATATGTACATCTCGTTCATTCTTTCTTTCTCTCGTCCAGGGTACAGGGGGAGGGAGAGTGTCGCAGAACGAGGGTGGGCGAGAAGGGGTACAGGGGGAGGGAGAGTGTCGCAGAACGAGGGTGGGCGAGAAGGGGTACAGGGGGGGGAGAGAGTGTCGCAGAACGAGGGTGGGAGAGAAGGGGTACAGGGGGAGGGAGAGTGTCGCAGAACGAGGGTGGGCGAGAAGGGGTACAGGGGGGGAGAGAGTGTCGCAGAACGAGGGTGGGAGAGAAGGGGTACAGGGGGAGGGAGAGTGTCGCAGAACGAGGGTGGGCGAGAAGGGGTACAGGGGGAGGGAGAGTGTCGCAGAACGAGGGTGGGAGAGAAGGGGTACAGGGGGAGGGAGAGTGTCGCAGAACGAGGGTGGGCGAGAAGGGGTACAGGGGGAGGGAGAGTGTCGCAGAACGAGGGTGGGCGAGAAGGGGTACAGGGGGAGGGAGAGTGTCGCAGAACGAGGGTGGGAGAGAAGGGCTACAGGGGGAGGGAGAGTGTCGCAGAACGAGGGTGGGAGAGAAGGAGTACAGGGGAGGGAGAGGGCGAAGAGGAGGGGCGGGGAGCGATGCGGGAAGGAAGGGATAACGAAGAGCCGAACAACCAAGCAACCTTTCCACGCCGGAAGAGCTTCCTGTCGAAGAAAAGGGAAGAGGCGAGTAACAACAAAAACAACAACAACTCCCTCTTACGAAGTGAAAATAGACAGTCAGCTCATGAGGAACTACAGGAGAATAAAGAGAAAGGATTTAGAGAGAATGAGAACACGGATTCAATTCAATTCAAACGCTTTTTTCTCGATGTCATGGGACATGAAGCGCCATTATATCGAACAGCTCCTGATTCTCCGGACGGTACAGAAGATCAGAATGTGGACTGGAGTGTCGATCATGGTTTGGAGATTACGGCCTCAAGGTTTCCAAATCCTGCTAGAGAGCGGAATCCTCCATTCTTGGCGATATAAATGAATAGTGAGAAGTGAGTCGACCGCTCTCAGCCACGACGATTGGAAGGAACATGGATCATGAAACGGCATTTTTTGAATAGATCGTTCGCGTAAGAGAGGGCCACCAGAACTTTCAGCAAAAAATTTTTGTATCATATAAGAAGGCTAGGTTTTGGTTATAGATGTTTTGGAGATGGGTGGAATGTTGTCGAAAAAGAGAGGCAGTTCTGAATTAATAAGCAAAGGTTCTCATTAATTATGAAAAAAAGGTGACATGAAGCATTCATAAATGAATATTGTGTTAAATTGAGCAAATAATTTCGTGTATTCAACTTTACTGCAAACGAGTGTTTCATAACAAATATTCAATTCAATCCAATTCAAATCAAACGCTTTATTCTCGATGTCATGGGACATGAAGCGCCATAAAATCGAACGGCTCCATCTGGTTCTCCGTACAGTACAGTAAGAATGAGAACAATGAATGTAGACTGAAGTGTCGATCATCGTTAGGACATTACGGCCTCAAGGTGTCCAAATCCTGCTACAGACCGGACTCCTCCACTCTTGGCGATAGAAGTGAAGAGCGAGAAGTGAGTCGACCGCTCTCAGCCATGACGAGTGGAAGGAATATATGGATAACAAATATTTATATGGATGTAAAATTATTATAAATTCAAAAAATTCTCACTTTTACCATACGGATTGCCTGGCGAGAACTCTCGCTCAGCATTCCGGAAAATGAAAGCGTTTCGTACAGGGTAAAAGTAGTTCATCAAATACTTTTGATTGTATAACTCAAAAAAGATTTCTAAAATTAAATGTATCACAATAATGTTATACGTTTTGTGAGTTTTCGAAGATATCCAGTTCATTCTCAAATTTTAGAAGACCTGATCATAAGGCGAAAGCCGGAAAAGAAACTAAAGCAAACTAATCGAGGAAAATTTCGTCATGTACATATGTATGTATGTACATATGTATGTAAACTTGTTAATCTTCTCTTTTCTCTCTCTCACTCTTTCTTTCTCTCACCCTTTCTCTCTCTCTCACCCTTTCTCTCTCTCTCACCCTTTCTCTCTCTCTTCCTTTCTCTCTCTCACCCTTTCTCTCTCTCACCCTTTCTTTCTCTCACCATTTCTCTCTCTCTCACCCTTTCTCTCTCTCACCCTTTCTCTCTCTCACCCTTTCTCTCTCTCACCCTTTCTTTCTCTCACCCTTTCTCTCTCTCACCCTTTCTCTCTCTCACCCTTTCTTTCTCTCACCCTTTCTCTCTCTCACCCTTTCTCTCTCTCACCCTTTCTCTCTCTCTTCCTTTCTCTCTCTCACCCTTTCTCTCTCTCACCCTTTCTTTCTCTCACCCTTTCTCTCTCTCTCACCCTTTCTCTCTCTCTTACCCTTTCTCTCTCTCTTCCTTTCTCTCTCTCTTCCTTTCTCTCTCTCACCCTTTCTCTCTCTCACCCTTTCTCTCTCTCTCCCCTTCTCTTTCTTTCATTACTTTTATGAAAAATTTGAAGATATCCAGGTTAGGATTCATTCGCCACCGTTTGTTGACGACCTCACGATTGATTCGTTTTTAAATCGTCCGTATTTGTTTTCTTTGGAAATCGAAAATTATGTTTTTCTTATTAAGAAGAAAGCTACAAGTGAAATTGAATTTTATGGACGTTCTTTGGTCGAACTTCTGAATGGAAATGCTTTCAGTCTCGCAATTTTCCGTTATTGCTATTCTGATAAAGCAACGAACGTAGTTAGTTAAACTGATTTGCCGATTTTTCTATGTATACTAAATTATTGAAGAAAAAGAGAGAGAAAACATTGCTTTTGCTTTACAATTTCATTTGAAGAAAGAAGATTTATAATTCTGAGAAAAAGGTCAAGTTTTCGGTGTAATCAGAGAGACAGAACCGTAGAGCAGTGTATACAAAGAGACAGAACCATGCTTGTTAATGCTCAGGTGAATTTGTGAATTAGGCGAGAAACTATCCAAAGCAAATGATTGAAAAATCGCACAGAAAAAGCTACTCCACCGGATGGGGATCGAACCCAACCATCTCTGACTCAAACCGGGAGCGCGTGTTACCATTACACCACGGGGACACGTTGCTATTCCGTGCGATAGTGTTATATGAAAGGCTCATATGCCTGGTTCATACTATTCGGAGCCTTTCGCTCGTCAGGCGATGCTCTTTCCACTGATTCAACCATGCACTCACTCCATTCCTCAAACTTCAAAGACCCTTTCACGGTGCCTCCGCGTGTTTTAACATGCAAAGGGGAATGTTTCGAATTCTTGTACAGTCTGTTCGGTTCAATTTGGTTGATACAATATAATTAGGCAGCGGAGGTTGGTCCCAGCCGAGTGGCAGTTTTTGCCCGCGTGATGGATTTCATTCATTATAATCCAATATGTTCAACCTATCGAGCGATTACTTACGTACAAAAACCATGCGATAAGTTACATACTGTACTTCACGCTTATAACTGTAGACGCTCCTTCATCCCTTTATCGATTAAATTAAACTTCATTGTGGTTAAGAATTGTGTATTTAAAAAAAGAAAATTGTGGATACATTTGGGATGATATAAATTGAGATTTGAGCTACAGATTGAAAAAGACTCGATGAGATAAGACCTACAGGAAGGAAATGTGTATTTTAGTCACGTGTGATAACCTTAGCTGCTTTTTTCTTTTTTTTCCCATCAGAAACTGAAAGCTTTGTTCAAACAATAAATATTGAAAGCTAAAAATACAAGCTAGCTGGCAGTGCAATTAATTGTGCCCAATCGGAATACAATTGCTCTGCCTGAAATATATTTTTTGAATTTTTTTTTGTATTCTGTTGTCAGCCATTCAAGTTTATGAAAGTTGAAGTAGGACTACATAGTTTGATGCACCGATTAAAGCTAGTCTACATGCCAAGTTCGAACCGAGTCGTCTCTCTGTCTCATAGCGCGTTTTCCATTTTCCATCATCTGCTTCCCGTCTGTGTATGTAGAAGAGGTCTTTAAAAAAAGTTTGAAAAATGGAAAAGGTGAAAATATGAAATATAAACTAGGTTTTAAAAAAAGAAGAACTGAGAGTGCTGTGTGACGCGCATCGTGATGAAGTTCCAGATATTTAGAATCTTTATCGTGTCAGATTTAACGATGCGGTGTGGGTTGTGATGGAATAGACACGGAGATTTCGCTTTATTAAAGCATCATCAGCGTGGAGGCAATACTTTCAAATGTAACGAGATAGAGTATAAAAAATGAAGAGCATATGAGAGGCTCGAAGGATTTCGAAGAGCTGGACTTGCAAAACTTTTTCAGGTGATAAGATTTTCTTTTGAACGTAATACTGGTTTTGCGATCGAAGTTAGGGGAAAGACGGGTTGGAAAAATGATGCCCGTTTGATAAAATCGGTGGGGATCTTTCTCCGTACCGAATTTTTTTTATAATGGGAAAGGGGGTTACAAAGAGTTTTTGAATTTGAAACTATGAATTTGATTCCTTCCGAGCAGTAAACAAACGTGAAAAATTTTCAAGGTGAAAAAACCCTCCCAAGCAAAATTTATTGCTTACAGGTTACGATACTTTCTTACGGAACCGCTTACCGATTCTTTTTTACTTCAAATTTTGAAATTTGTGATTATAAGATCTTTTTTTTTATCATGAAGCGGTCAGGTTCGCTCATAAGTCAGAGGTATCATTTTTGAGCCGCCAGTTTTGAAGGTGTAACTTTTTTAGATTGAAAAAAACTTTTGCGAATGGGTCAAACTTTTTTCGAGAGAAAAATTCAGTAAGTTTGATTGGGGTATATAGTATGTACATATATAGTTCAATTAGTGATGCATGGGAAAGAAACGCCAGAAGGTTAGCATGCGAATTTTGAAATGAATAAAAAAATACGGCTCAATGCGCTGTTGAGTGAGGAATGTAGAGGAAGATAAGAGATAAGCTAGAAAAAAGCTTCCTCTTTTTTATCCTTCCGCCGAGTGCTCGCTCGCTGGGTAATTGATTGCGAAGAGGAGACTCGCAAGGTTTGTGTATATGAAAATATATATGTACATACGTGGTTGTGTATCCCCAGAAGTGTATAGAGAAGCATGGATATGAAGACTTCCCTGCTGGCAACCCCTTGTCTCTCTATTCTCCCCTGAGGCAGCTTTTTTACCAATCTCTCTCTCTCTCTCTCTCTCGCTCGTTCTCTCTTTTTTCGTTCTCTCTTTCTCTTTCTCTCTTTCTCTCTTTCTCTCTTTCTCTCTTTCTCTCGTTCTCTCTTCCTCTTTCGTTCTTTTTTTTCTGTAGTTGTCTCTTCAAAGTAGTTTCTTTGTCAAGCCCATTTCTTCTGCTTAACTCGGAGTCGGTTCCTTTTCCAATTCAGTGTTTTCTGCTCAATCCTCAAACAAGTACCTGGCTACGATCGTTTACTTCTTACGTTAGATTTTCCTTTGCCTTGTCCACGACTTTTTTGGTGTGTGTGTGAACCTTAAAATTTTCACCGAGAAAATATTGATTAGACTATTTGAACTTCTATTGTTCTGATAAAGTTCGTAAGCTTTTCCTGAAATAGCTTCCATGTCTCTTCTCTGTGGCGCTTTTTTCAGAAGAACTCCGTTGGCCTTAATCTGTTCTTTTATCAAAGAGGGTCCTGTGCCTTTTTCCTGAAATAGCTTCCGTGACCATTCTCTGCCCTTTTTACCCGGACAAACTTGCTCGCTTTTTCTTTGTCCTTTTCAGGGGGGTTTCTCGCGGCCTTTTTCTGCTTCTTTTTCAGATTAGCTGCGGTTGATTTTTCTGCCCATTATCCCCAGTTGGCCCCTGGTCTAACAATGCCCTTTCTCAGGAGCGGCTATCTTGGCCTTTTTCTACCCTTTTTCCGGACTGTCTCCCTTAGTCTCATTCTACCCTTTTTCCGGACTGTCTCCCTTAGTCTCATTCTACCCTTTTTCCGGACTGTCTCCCTTAGTCTCATTCTACCCTTTTTCCGGACTGTCTCCCTTAGTCTCATTCTACCCTTTTTCCGGACTGTCTCCCTTAGTCTCATTCTACCCTTTTTCCGGAGGGACTCTTAAGTTTGCCTGCGCCTTTTCCAGGTAAGTTCCTGCGGTCTTTTTCTGCCCTTTTACCAGAAAATGTATTTCCTGTGGCCTTTTTCTGCTCGTCTTTGGCTTCAAAAGTCTTCCTTTATTTCTTTTCCAGTATATTTCCTGTGCCTTTTTAAGCCTTTTCTCTGAAGTGACTTCCAAAGTCTTTCTCTGCCCCTTTTTTCCGGAATAATTCCTTCAAAATGTTTCTCCCCATACTCCGGAGTGACTTCCCGATTCTTTTGCATCCCTTTTTTCCCAGAATAGTTCTTGCGGTTTTTTTTCTGCCCTTTTTCTTTAGTCGCTTCCAAGATTTCCCCTTTATCTGCTTTTCCCCAGGATATTTCCTGCGGAAATGTTCTGGAATGGCTCGCGTGGCCTTTTTCTGCTTTTTATGGAGTGGCAGCTTTTTCTGCCTTTTCCGAGTAGCTTCTGTGATCTCATTCAAACCTTTTTCCGAAGTCGCTCCAATACCTTTTTTCTGTGCTTTTTCGGAGAAGCTCTTGTAGCCTCATTCAATCTTTTTCAAAGTAACCAAGAAGGTAGATGCCCTGGTTTTACTCTGTGCTTCTATGAAACTCTGGGCTTTTTTCTGACCTTCTGCCGAAGTACAAAGCTGGCTTAGCCAGTCTTTGCCTTTCTTTTAAAGCTCACTGGACCATTCCCTGAACTTTTTAAGAGAGCATATCTTTTCTCAGCCTTTTAAAATGCTTAGTAGTTTACCAACCTTTTTTTTCACTTTATGTTTTTTAATGGGGAACAAAGTTTTGAATTTTTTGTCTGTTAGGGCAAGAACATAATATTGAGACAAAAATTATGAGCATATGTATAACTTGAAAGTGGCAAGTACAGAAAAATTTCGAAGAAAAGGGAAATGTATTTATACGTAATAAATGACTAGGAAAAGCTTGCCACTTCTCCTACTCAAAAACAAGTGAAAAGCAAAATAGTGTGAAATCTGAAGAGTAGAAAAGAAGATAAACTTCTGATGAAAACTAAATAGGGCACTATCAGATGAAAAGGCGGAGAGTAACCGAGAAATGCATTCGTATTCGGAGAGATTGTTCAGAGAGACTGAAAGAGTCGATCAGAGAAAGCAAAAGAGAGAGAAAGAGGGAGAGAGACAGAGACAGAGAGGGAAAGAGAGAGAGGGAGAGAGGGAGAGAGAGAAAGTGTGTGTGTGAGTGAGAGAGAGATAAAGAGAGAGTGAGAGTGAGAGAGGAAAATAAAGAGAAAGATGGAACGACAACATGGAAAAGGAAGAAAAACATGGGAGAACAGCCAGAGAAAAGGCTACGTGCGTGGTTTCTCTCTTTCCCATTCCAATATCTTCACTTCTCCTTCTCTATTACTTCTCAATAGAGTCTGGAAATGCATCTTTCTAACACCCTTCCCTTATTCCTACAACGCACGAGATAGATTTTTTACTGCTTACAAACTCTACCAGATCCCACGTTCAATTGACTCACATCTTCAATTCTCTTGTTTTTTCCTCTTCCAAGCATATTCGTTATTTTTATTAACACATTATATTCTGTTTGCGTTGACTTCCTCGTTTTATTTGACTTTTCAGTGATGAAAGGCAATTTTTGGAGTTATAGAACATCCGTCGCTAAGCTTCTCTATGCGGATTGAGCTTTCCTGTAAGGGCACGATTTGTGTAATTTAGCACTTTTTTCTTAGAATTAACCAATTGAGTCTCATACAAATTAAATGCAGTTGCTGCTGATTAAGTCACTTCTTCCTCGAACAAACACAAGACTCCTTTTTCCATTTCCATTTTTTTAACAAGAGGAACTTAGAAGATGAATTGTAGCAGAATTAGAATGTGCGCTTTTTGAAATGTGACTTTTTGGTAGATATCTTCGAAGATTTCTTGTTTGAGGATATAGATAGGATATCGCGTGTATCCGTAATCATTCTAGACTGATTCTGCTGTTCTCATTCGCTACCCCCTTCCCTTTCGTTTGAGGTTTCCAATTCTTGTCTCTCTCTTCACTCTCTTTTTGTTTCACTACGTATCTTCAAACTTATTTCTCTCCCTTCCTTATCGTGCGCACTTATCCTTTTCAACTATTTGCATTGCATGTTTTGGCAGAGGATATTCTGTGCAGAAGTGGAAGAGAAAAAGAAGCGAAAAATTTTATAATAGGCATGGAAAACTGAAGTAAGGGGAAAGAAAGAGAGAGATGGAGAGATGGAGAGAGAGAGATGGAGAGAGAGACGGAGAGAGAGAGAGATGGGGAGAGAGATGGAGAGAGAGATGGAGAGAAAGAGATGAAGAGAGAGATGGAGAGAGAGATGGTGAGAGATGGAGAGAGAGATGGAGAGAGATGAAGAGAGAGAGATGGAGAGAGAGATGGAGAGAGATGGAGTTAGAGAGATGGAAAGAGACAGATGGAAAGAGAGAGATGGAGAGAGAGATGGAGAGAGATGAAGAGAGAGAGATGGAAAGAGAGATGGAGAGAGATGGAGAGAGAGATGGAGAGAGAGATGGAGAGAGATGAAGAGAGAGAGATGGAGAGAGAGATGGAGAGAGATGGAGTTAGAGAGATGGAAAGAGACAGATGGAAAGAGAGAGATGGAGAGAGAGATGGAGAGAGATGAAGAGAGAGAGAGAGATGGAAAGAGAGATGGAGAGAGATGAAGAGAGACAGATGGAGAGAGAGATCGGAAGAGAGATGGAGAGAGAGATGGAGGAAGAGATGGAGAGAGAAATGGAGAGAGAGATGGAGAGAGAGATGGAGTTAGAGAAAGATGGAAAGAGAGAGATGGAAAGAGAGAGATGGAGAGAGATGGAGTTAGAGAGATGGAAAGAGACAGATGGAAAGAGAGAGATGGAGAGAGAGATGGAGAGAGATGAAGAGAGAGAGAGAGATGGAAAGAGAGATGGAGAGAGATGAAGAGAGACAGATGGAGAGAGAGATCGAAAGAGAGATGGAGAGAGAGATGGAGGAAGAGATGGAGAGAGAAATGGAGAGAGAGATGGAGAGAGAGATGGAGTTAGAGAAAGATGGAAAGAGAGAGATGGAAAGAGAGAGATGGAGAGAGATGGAGTTAGAGAGATGGAGAGAGAGTTGGAGAGTGAGATGGAGAGAGAGATCGAAAGAGAGATGGATAGAGATGGAGGAAGAGATGGAGAGAGAAATGGAGAGAGATGGAGAGAGAGATGGAGTTAGAGAAAGATGGAAAGAGAGAGATAAAATAGAGAGATGGAGAGAGAGAGATGGAGAGAGATGAAGAGAGAGAGAGATGGAAAGAGAGACGGAGAGATGAAGAGAGGGAGAGATGGAGAGAGAGAAATAAGACAGAGCTTTTCGCAGCATTCAGACATGACTTACAATCAAAACAAGACAGAGTAGTTAAACATATTCCTCGTTTCGAAAAGAAGCTTGGCGAACTCTTCTGGCCTCTCTCCTTATTCACTTCGATACTTGCTTTCTTGCTTCCTCTCCAACGTCACTCAAACGTTCTTTTTTACGAAAAAACAATAGTGTTAGAATATCAGAATTCTAATTATTTCAAGGCTTTTTTTCTTTGTACATATATGTGATCAAATGGTGGCTTCATTAGGAGATGAACAATTAGGAGATGAACATTAGGAGATGAACAAGACAAGTATCTCTTACAGTCTCTTTCTCTTAAATATTCTTTCGACAAGCTGTCTCTATTTCCGGTCATTTTTAGTAACTTTGGCACACAGTCTTTTTGTTGTGGGAAGTTTTCAAAATTTCATTTTAGTTATAGGCTTTTTCACTCTAGTATACGTAGTCGTTGCTCTATTTTTACGTCTACATAATATTTTTACGAAACAGACTTGTGATTAGCGTCATCACAGTGATCGATAGTGATAGTGCTTGTATAGTCTATCCCTTCATTCTTAATCTTTCATAATAAATCAGCGAGTGAGCTTCTCTTGAATTCCTTTTGTTGTTAGGAACCTTTTTAGTTTATAGGAGTAAAATAATCACACGTAATTCATGAAAATAAAAAAATTGTCGGGTAACTGTCGAGCAAAAATTTAGGTTATATTTTCATTGGTATTTTTGAGATGAATTTCCTGTTTCTTAAACAGTTGAAACAGAAACACAGGAGCGCCCCAAGAAAAAGACAGAAAACGTTAATTTTGGAAGGAAATAGTTTTTTTAAAAGAAGACTATGCCGAGACTGTTTGACTATCCTTATTACATGTAATAAAGGATGTAAAATTTATACAAAAACCTTTTTTGAAGCTCCTACACGGAATAACTGTTATTTATTGAACGATCACTGTTCTGCTGAGAGTTTGAGTACAATATATGCACTTGTGATGTTGTCCATAACTAAAGAAAGAACTCGTACAAAAAGCAGAAGCTCAAAAGTTACTGATTTTTTCAACTTAACATATGGACTCAAAATTATCACATGTGTACATATTCAATTCAATTCAAACGCTTTATTCTCAATGTCATGGAACATGAAGCGTCATCGATTGGAACGAATTCATCTGATTCTCTTATTCTTGATGTCGAGAATTAGAACGTAGAATTTAGATTAGAGTGTTGATCATGGTTTGGTCGGTACGACATCAAGGTGTCTTTTTCCTGCTAGAGACCGGAATCCTTCATTTTGGATTATAGAAATTAAGAACGAGAAGTGAATCGATTCCTTCAATTCGTCTTTGCTGAGAGCGGTCGACTCACTTCACGCTCTTCATTTCTATCGCCCAAAGTGAAGGATTCCAGTCTCCACCAGTAATTGGAAACCTTGAGGCCTTATCTTCCAAACCATAATCGAGACTCCAGTCTACATTCTACGTTCTCATTCTAAACATCAAGAAACTGATAACTATGTAGCTGGAGTCGTTCGAATCAATGGCGCTTCATGTCCCATGACATCGAGAATAAAGTGTTTGAATTGAATTGAATATGCACATCATAAGTATGTACATATGTATTAACGGAGGTCTCTCTCTTCTTCTCTCTTTACGACTCTCTATCTCTCCTTTTCTCTCTCGCTCTCTCTGACACTATTATAATACTTAAGTCGTAGCACGTTTTTCCTGGAATAACATACTTTTAACATTGTGATAATCGCAAACTGTAGGAACCACACAGCAATACTCTTCTATCAAGTAATGAAGAAACATGCGAAAATTCTTCAGAGCTTTTTGTTTTACTTTCATAAATTTCAGATTTTTATTGGGGTTTTTTCGGGTACGAGATAAACTGAAAAAAATTTTTCTGGTTTACTGTGGCTCAATTTTGTAAGATTGTGACTGGGAACGTCGAAAAACAACAAAAAATATGTCATAATACTAATAATTTATAGTTGATAGCTCGTCTAGATAACTTTTCCATGTAAAAATAACATTATCACTAATTGAACTATGTATAATTTGGAGAAAAAAAACATGCATGTATGTAGTTGTGAACATTATTCGCTGTTACATAGGCAATTTTTTATAACATAAAAAGCAAAGAAATGATTAACAGAGAAGTTTTCTCTACAATAACAGCAAGTTTTAGTTTGAATCCGATGTGCTCGACATAAAAAATGTGTCCAACATTTCATACATGCACAAAGGCTATCACTTCATTAAGGATCATCAAGTAATCGTTAAACAAAGTTCGTTTTCAGACATTGAACCATATGTTCTTGTATGTGTTTCAGCGTGGAATAAAAATATATACACCCGTAGGACGTAATAAGAGCTACTATTGAGCGACAACAAAAGTAATTCTTTAAAATTTCTGCCATATCCAAATAATGTAATGTGTTTATGTACGTTACTTCAATAATGCTAGAAGACAGAGGGTTGAAGTTTACTAATCAATATTTCAGTCCTTGAGTGAGCATGTTCAAATCGATATATTAGAACAGCTTTCTAATTTTTTTTAAAGACGCCATGTGAAAATCCGCTTCTTAAAGAGTTCCTTTCTGGTTCTGTCACTCGCGAAAGATTTAAAGTATGAACCAAAGTCTCAATTTTGCTCTCACATAATGCGTTTCTCAAAAGGCGAAGCACGTCGCTTGCGTGATAGGGGTCTGGTCGGGCGCGATGACGTAGGCAGTCCCGGCCGCATTGCATGTTAATGTGGTCGAGAAACTGGCACTGCCGTCGAAGAGAGTTCCCGATTGTCCTCCATTCAGCTGAAATCCCTCTCGCTTGTGAATAAAGTATGTATATGTAGAGTGTTTGACTCTTTTTTTACCTACAGTACCGTGCAGAAGTATACCAAAAAGTATATTTTACAGTGTTTCTTGCATCTTTGTGATCTTTGTGAATGTCTTGCATCTTTCTGATCATCATCAGTGAGTGACTGTCTGGCATCTTTGTGGTATAGAGGCCACCAAGATCATTGCAATAAAAAGAAACAAGTAAACAAGAACATATTTCAGAAATCTCGAAAAATACTGTTTTCAGAAAAAATAGCTCAGCTGTTCTGCTTTTCCAGAAACGGCTCCATTTTGTAACAGTATGATGTGAGTCACGAGCTACACAACATATAAATAAATTGCGCCAGTGGGCGCGAAAACAGAAAAGTTATACGACAAAATATACTCAAATATACTCTTTGGTATACTTCTGCACGGTAATGTATATGCTCATCCCCTTTCGTTGAATATAAAAGATTTGCCCGAACTCTGTCCAGAATCAGACAACTTGTAGATAAATCGTCCGAGACCTTTCAATAATTCCGTCCTTATCACTATCAACATTGAAGATGCTTATTTAAGGCACTTCAAGTCTCTGAAGTTGATAGAAAATACTTAAATCGATCTTTCGAGTGATTCTAGCAATTTTCTTTTTTTAGAATCCACTAAATGACAATGTTTAAAGAAAATTGAAATGATTTTCTCAGAGCTTTTATTTTTCGGGAAAAGTATCCAAAAAAGGGGAAAAGAATCAAAAACGCTTTTTCCGAAGCTTTCTTTGATTACTAAAAACACACAAAAGGTTGGCTTATGCTGCGTTCGAAATTGAATAAGTTGTGATTTGGTGGTTTGTTACATACATATTGTCTCTAGAACTTTCTCTGAAACTCAAGCATCGTTACCATGGCTTGTGTATTAACAACATCACTGCGCAAAACTTGCTATTCTTTCATGAATCTCTGCCAAAGGACCTTTTTTATGCTGATTATGCGATTCTATCTCGTTAAAAGCATCATAACTGAAATAAATGCAGCAAGAGAATGCATGAAAATCATTCATCGTCTGACTCTTTAACTCTCCCTGAAGTGTGAGGTCATACCCCAGCTTTTCACTAGTGAATTTCAAAAAAGTTTTTTTGGACAAATATTTGATCGATTTTTCATATGAATATTCCTCTCCAGATTGACATGTTTAGTCCGAAAATGGTGGCACGGTAGCGTGTCTGATTACGGTGAAATGCATCCGAATTTCACCCCAAATCCTAGCGGAATTACACAAACCCAAGGAGATCACAATTTTCAGTGAGAGCACGTTTCTTTTTTTCTCTTTTGCTACTAGCAGTCTCTTTTGCTACTAGCAGTGATCAAGTAAGCAGTAACTGATACGAAAATAACAGTTCAGGTCTGTAATTCCAAACAAGAAAGAGCGCCAGGGACGTTGAGCGCAAAGAAAATTAATACTGAATCGCTAAAAAAGGGCCATAAACATTCCTAAGGCGCTTTAATCATAACAGAAACGATGTGAGAACTTCTTTGGAATCGGTTGATTTTCTGACAAGTGATCGGTGGAAACTCAGAATGTAATAAATTGATGGCCGGTACTGTACCTCTATCGTGGCGAGAATGCCGTTGCAAGTCAGAGTGAGAGTGCCGCAGCCTGCAGCGGTTGAGCCCGGAGTAACTGTCGCGAATGCTCGGCTCCCTGTTGCCCCCGGAGCCAGGTTCACCAAGGCTTGCGTGCATGTTGAACACGCTGAAAACCGCCATCTCTGTTATTGATAGAAGTGTGAGTTATGAAAAGATGAGCACTAATACCCTTGTTCTTCACAACACTGTTTTATCTCGGTAAACTTGAATAACTTGCTATACCTAAGCTCAGATATACTTTTTTTGGCTCTCGGGATGGAGCTCATCAGTAAAGCCCCAGAGAGTAAAAAATCAGAATATTTTGAAGTTAGTGAGTAAACCGGAAAAAAATCTAACGAAAAACTGAACAGTTTCAGTCAAAGTTATAATTTATGCATAATCTCGATGAGAACACAGTTATATAGAAGCGTTCGGTACCCGATGCAGAAATTTCTCGTTTATTATTTTCCGTGTCTTTTACTTCTAAAATTAACCATACCGAGCAAGGTGGTGGCGGTGGTAGTGGTAGTCGTAGTTGTTGTTGTTGTTGTCGTTGTCGTCGTTGGCGTAGTTGTCGTTGTCGTAGTTGGTGTAGTTGTGGTGATCACTGGCGTAGGTGTAGTGACTGTTGCCGTGCCCAGGCAGCCCAAACTAACTCGGACAAGAAAAGAAGACGCAACTAGTAGTAGGCGAATCATCCTAAGGGAATCAAAAACGGGGAGAGCTACTCGCACAGTAACCACGAACACGAAAACTCTGCGCCGTTTAGGGCGATGCGGTTGAGAAGAGATTCCTCCGCTGTAAGTGAAAACACCCCTTGACACGGAAATGAGGCAATTTCACTATTTTCACTTTCTCACTCATATTTGAACATTCTATCGGAGGTTCTACCTCCCTCGCGATCATCTTTATTAGGGTCAACTGAATCTCTTCAATCTTCAAATGTCAATTGGAGGGCCTTTTCTTTTTTACAAACCTTTTTTGAAAACCGTTTAGAATTAGGAATTTTACTCAACAAAATGTCTTTTATAGTTCATTCTTCCAATATTCGTTGCCAATTTATGACAAATCAAAAGAAATTCGAATTTGACGAGAAGGAAATTATCTCAGCGAATCATGTAAAATGGTGTTTTTGAGAAGCAATTTCGAACTCAATTTTTTGGGTTTACGAAATTTTTTGGGTTTACGAGCAGTGTTTTGAGAATGCATAGATTCTTCCAAGCCTTTCCTTCGAGAACTCTAAGCTTTTTCGGATTTCTTAACTACATTTGAGAGTTTAAAACGTTCATGACCATTTTACTGCAGTTTGTTTACGAAACATCGGAAAATTTTTCGCTTGTTTTGTTTGACGTTTTTTCGACCACTTTAAGTTGAGGTTTTTCATCTTTTTTCCGACACTGCTTGATTTTATTCTTTTTTCTCTAACAAATAGTTGTTTCTCATTACGCGAATTCTTTTAAAACATTGGGTAAAAGGATAAAGAAGTCATAAGGATGGATTGAGGGGAAAGAATCAAGAAGAAAAGTATTATACATGGGCTCACAGGTTCTTCGAAGGGAATTTCAGTTGGAAATGAAGAGTGGGGAGTCTTTAAATAGTAGCCGCTCAGGAATATGAAGAAAGAGGAGAACGATGATAGGTGAAATCATAGATGTTTGCCATATGAGGTAGTGTGTGAGTTTCGTTACAACCCTTCTTGAGAAGTATTCCAAGCGACCCTCCGTGGATACAGAATAAATAGTAAAGATGCGCTTGGGGGTAAGAGGAAAATCTGGGAAAAAGGCCTTAAGAGTACTTGAAAGATACAACGAGAAGAAATGAGAAAAGTGGAAATAGTCAATAGTGAGTGGTAGAAATAACACTAGTAATTTTTTCCTTCTTTTCTTTTTATACTAACTTTCCACGCAGAATTTTTTTTATATTCCTTTTCTCTATTTTATGTGTTTAGATTGCCAGAAGAAAAAAGTTAAGGGGAAAAAAGAAGGAAGAAACAAATAGAAAATATAAAGAAATTTGAAGATTTGAGAGTTAGAAAGACATGGGGAAAAGTAGTAGAGAAAGAATCCAAAAAGAAGAAGTGAATGTGAATAATAAGAAAGAAAGGGAAGAAATTTGCACTTTTTCTCGAGAGGAGTAACGTGAAAGTAGAAAAAAAAGGAAGATGGAAAGCGAAAGTTCATTTAATTGGTGTTCAGGAGACTAGGATGGGTGAGAAGAAACTCGACAAAAAAGCAAATTCAAATTTTTTTTTGAAAAAACAGACAAATGTAAGAAGGCAAACAGAAAAAGCTTTAAAAATATGAAAGAGAAAGAGACTCACACGTCTATAATGATATTCGAAAAGCGTGGTTAGGGGGAGTTTCGAGGGTTGTGTAACTGGGGATGGATTGTCATTAGGGAGATTCCCAAACTAATAATAGCGAGAATTCATTTTTGAAGGT
The DNA here is from genome assembly GCA_964056735.1 of Allodiplogaster pararmata. Taxonomy (NCBI): domain Eukaryota; kingdom Metazoa; phylum Nematoda; class Chromadorea; order Rhabditida; family Diplogasteridae; genus Allodiplogaster; species Allodiplogaster pararmata. The sequence goes on from OZ057409.1 coordinate 19,362,452, forward strand.
TTTAAGGAAAAACTTAATTTTTAATTTTTCAAGAAACAGCCCATTATGGTTATGGAAGACCGTTCCCGCTCTAATAGTTCGGTATAAGAATCGTCAGTGAGCAACATAACAAATACTTAGAACAATAATCTTTTTGAGTCATAGCTTCGGAAAACGTCAAATCCTGTTGGAGGAACTTCTAGGCAACGTGGACTCACGCAGAGTAAATGAGCGCAGGCTCAGAGAACAGCATCAGCACCATAAGAAAAAGCTCAGAGAACAGTATCAGCACCATAATTAAAAGCTCAGAGAACAGTGTCAGAACCATAAGAAAAAGAGTTGAAAGAGCGGCACCTTTGAAAAAATAAATATGGAAGAGATTCGCTAATTGAAGGTCATTCGGGGTGATATAGTTTTGTTAACTTCTCGATAAAAATGACGAAGATTGAAAAAGCAGTAGCTAGGCAACTCACTAATATCACTTCTCCTTGAGAATATTAGAAGTTAAACGCTTTTTCTCAGAAAAAGGAGCCTGTTTCGAAAGAAAATTTATCAAGCTAGTTTATGAAAAAGAAAACATCATTTGCATCGAAAAGGCCAGTTTTAGGTTTCTATTCACTCGAAAGCATTTCACTTAATTTTTTCTTTTCATTCAGCCACATGTTAGGAGTTAATTCAACCATGGGAAGCGATGAAGCTGAGAAAGAAGCAAGTCACTAACTTCTGCGTTGATTAGGCCTTGAATTGTGTTCGAGGGTTTTCTTGTAGTGGAAATCAATCCTTCGCTTCGCATGTGCTTTCTTCTCTTGCGTGGTGACTTTTTTGACATATCTCCCTGCCGCACTCTCAGCCGAGTATCTTCATGGCACTTCTACCCTTAATTGTTCGCATCCTAAAGTATAGCTGAGTAGAGGGAGGCTGCACTCGCTGCACGAATATGTAACACTTTACTTTCTTTTCTTCTTTACCTCTTTCTCTACCTGCGCAAGCTTTTCTGTCTCTTATCATTACTTTCTGCTGTTCCCTAATATTATTTCTATTAATTCTTCCTACTTTCTTCTTACTTGTAAATCTGACATCATACATATACATATGCTGATATACATATCTCTGCTCTGTACTTCTCTCAGTTTCATTTCATTTAACTTCTTTCATCTTTTCTAGAACTTTTCTTAATCGTCCTTCCTTCTTCTTTATCTCTCATTACAAACTCCTTACTGAAAAGCCTCCAATAAATCAATCAATAAACCTTTTCTTTATTGCTTTATCTCTTTTCCTCTTTTTTTTTCTCTCTCATTTTTTTCTCTTTCTCAATTTTGCCAATTTCTTTTTTTGTTGTGAATAACAACTCAATATACATGCTTCCTTGATTTTCTTGTCCGTAAACGTCCTTTTTCTAACAGTAGTTGCACAAATCGTGAAACTTTAACTCTGTACATCCGCATTTTGTGTTCACAGTGGGAAAAAAAGCTCAAATTTGGAGTAATTGAATATGTAGTGTGGCTTCGTTGAAATTCCATTCAATTTTTTTCTCTTCCGATTCTTCGACTGGTGCATTACGTGATTTTTTAAAACCATTTCTTTCATGAGAAGTTGGAGAAAGGCAATGCGTGGTCAGTAGGAACTCCGTCTCTTTTTCAGAACCTTCAGTCATGAATTACTTCTTTCGCAGTCTTTCCCTCTCCCTATCATCTTTCTTTTTGACGATTTGTGTCGTTGCAGGGGGCATTTCTTGGAGTGAATCAAGTTCCCATAGCTTTTTTCTATGGCTGCTCTCACTCTCGCTAAACTCACACTTCAGATCATTCCATTTTCCTGTTATTTTTGCTCTAATTCACACCCTTCCGTAGGAGATAGCTGAGAGGAAACTTTTTTTACGAAACGGGAGGAATCCTTGGTGATGGCACCTTTTAAGAAAGTCCATAGCAGAGAAAGGCATCACTTTCATTGTGCGTTGCTGCCACTTTCATGTAACTTCGTTTTAAATGTTTCCAGACAAGACTGTTGTCTTTGCTGCCTTTCCATTCATTCATTCAGTCTTGTGAAGAACTCCTTCTGCGAGTACATAAGGAATGAAGAGATTATGCTTTTCAGTGTGCCTTTGACTTCTCTCCGAATCTTCTTCCCCCTCCCCTCTTCGAGACATTTCTTTTGTCGCCGAGTGTTAATGTACTAATCCTCTCGCAGTGCTCTTCTACCTCTTTCTCGCCCGACGCGTGAGTCTTCTTTCCTTCGCTCCTCTCCTGCTCTGAAACAGAACTCCGTCCTTTTTTCCGGATAAGGCCTTCCCCATGTGTAGCAGCTATCACGACACATCTTTTTCTCCTTCTCTCATATTCTCCCGAGTTTCGTTGCTTTCAGTTTTCTAACTCATTACCTCTTTTTTCTTTCTTTCTCTCTTTTCTGTTTTTCTTCTCTTTCCTCAACTACCTACATTTTTTTCTTTTGCTCTCTCTTTCTATTTCTCAAATCTCTCTTTCTCTCCGCTTTATATTAGATTGATTTGATATTGCACACTTTTCTCCCTCCCTTTCTCTACTTCTCACACGCGAACTACTCATGCAGACTTCTTCTCACCCATTTACACTAGTCGCTGTCTCTTCTTCGTTTTCTCTCGCTTTCTATCTACTCGGCCCCTTCGAATCCTTCCCCCCCCCACACTCTTCTGGTGGCCCTTATTTATTCTTCCTTTCCTCTATTAACGCAGTCCCTCGCTCAAAGACTCACTCTGAAATCATCGCCTTCGAATTTGCCTCATCCTCTGAAGCTCTTCTCCCCTAACTCCCCTTTCTGAAAGATTATCCTGCTCTATTGCCACCATCTCGTTTCTTACATTCTTCTCTCCTTCCACCTCTTCCTTTTTTGTCATCTTCTTTGTCTTTTTATGCCACCCCTGCATATTCAGCTTTATAGTCGCCCCTATACGCTCATGTTTTATGTTGTCCTTAAGCTTTTGTAGTTGTCCCTACGCGGTCTCACTTTCTTTTCATTTACCGCTTTAATTTGCCCTCACTTACCCGCTCTTGTTCCATTTCGTCTTGTACAATTTCGGTTTCATTGCCTGCTCTTCTACACTCAGCTAGGTTAGATTCTGGCTTTTGCCTGTGCCTTCACCTCTCACCAGCTGTGTTTTGCCAGCTCACAGCCACTCTCAACCTGTTAGCAACTATTCCTCTCCTCCCTTCTCTCCAATAAATTCCGAGCTTTTTTATCGTTCCTCCTTCATTCCCTCCCCCTCTGTACCTTTCCATTCCCTCTCTCTTTCTTTTGTCGTGGATGCATCCTCTAAATTCTTTCAATTCAACAGTTCCCTAATTGCCCTCTCATTCCGTTGTCGCCTGTTGTCTCAGATGTAATCATCTTCTCAGTTTCTGATTTTTCTTTCTCTGGCATTGCGTCAGCATGTCTAACGTCTCCGCTCCTCTCCCCTACATGGAGCTTTTATAATTGTCCAGTTCTCTAAAGCTTTTCCAGGATAAAAAACCTGTTGAACTTTATTGTTTTTAAAAGTTTACAGACCTCTATAGTTTATTGGATACTCCAGCTCTTTTAAACTTGAGACTTTCAACGCTTCAATATTCACCAAACCAATTAATTAATTGACAAATAGCTCCGGAACTTAGATTCAATGCTTTAATCCAGCAAATTCGATGGTTAAATAATCAGTTCCTAAAATTGACCTCAAGTTTAAAATGTTCGGACTTCCGATTAAGATATTATAGATGACTGGATTTGATTCTTCTCGATGGTATAGCTTTTTGTGTGTGACAGTTTGACCACAAGAGTAAGCAATTGAGAACATCTCTTTTTTGTCATCAGATTTGTCGAAGATCAAATAAGTTCATGATGCATACAAATTTGCATTACGTATGAGAGACTTTTTCATGTAAGTGCCTGGAAGATCTGCTTAAAGACGGCTTGAAAAGTGAGATTCTGCTTATGCATCCATCCAAAAAGCCAAGCGTTCGGGCCTTGCATTAAAAGCACACAGATAGTAGTCTGAGAAGGGAAGTCTAACAAAGCCAATTTTGAGCCTTGAAAACTTTTCCTCCGCTGAGTAGTTAACTGCTATGCGGGATTTTGTGTCTTTGTGCGTGTGTGTTTGTACTGACTGCGCCCATGTCTTCTTTGCCTCTTCAGAGCGAGTAAGGAATTCTTTTGTCCCAATTTGAAACATTCTCGTTACCTACACTCATACATGATTACGAGCAAAAAATTCTAGTGCAAGAAGTTTGTTTCAATTCAATCAAACAACAAACCACACTTGTGAAGACGTTTTAGGCCGAGAGGTATTTCTTCCTCGGATGGATCACATGTCTCCTTTTGCAGAACTTGCGTGGGGGCAACAGTGGAGGGCACGGAGTGGCTTCTAGCCGTAACGCTGAGTCTTCCGTCCACTCGCTCTTCGGGGCAGGCAGTGGTTCCCGCGCGTCGCTCCCACGTCCCGCCACCTCCACGGCGCATCTCTCTCAGGCCAACGCTGCTCAAACTCCCAAATTTGGTTCGTCTATAACTATACAGCCTCTTTTTGTATGTTTTATTGGTTCCTCTATTACTATACAACATGGACTACGGTAAAAAGAAAGAACACATGCATTCTAAGACAAAGCGACGATTTTTCTGTAAAATTCATTTTTAAAAATTACGTCCAACAGTAAGAGTTATTATAAAAGTAATACTGTAGTCTATTTTTCTTTTCAAGGTAATTCGTGGTGAGACATTGGAGCGTTCAACGGGATCCCTTTGCAGAAAATTACTTTGCAAAGTGAAAAGTTGAATTCTAACGCTCCATAACTCAGAAGCACGATTTTTCAGAGAAAAAAGTTCAAACTATCTCCCGAGAGGTGTTTAAAATTGAGCCATCAAAAAAATCATTTCGTATTTTGCAACTCAAAAGCTGGGGATTTTGGTAACACACTGTTTCCCTTTGACGGCATACATAATTTCGTGAGATGAAGATCATTAAAGGCTAACGTTTATTCTCACGAAGCTGCATAATTTACCGCTACCCGACTGGTGAAACAGGCCACACCATTGCAACTAGGAACTGATTGTTCTTTCAAACAGTGATCTCGTCTCTGAGAATATCGTGTCTTATAGTAAGAAAACCGCAAATTAAGGGCTTTTCTTAACCCTCCTCAAGAATCTATGTAGATAGGCTTATTTTCGTTTAAAGGATCTTAGCCTGTTTTTGATCCTCTGCTTCTTCTTCATACAGAACTGTTAACATACGCAAAGATCCAGTTGTTCATCATAACAATCTCTTCAATTCTCTTTTTCATTCTATTTTTCATTATTCGTCTATCTCTGTTCCTGTATCTATGAATATATATATACATACATATATCTCTGTTTCTGGCGAAATAAAAGAAGAGAGCAGGAGGAGATTGAGCAAGGTAAGAGACAGGGAGGGCAGGAAAAGTAAAGGTGAGACAGAAGACGAGAAGAGCAGGAGAAGAGTAAGCGAGGTAGAAGACGACGAGGGGGACATGAGGAGAGTAGGCGAGGTAGAAGACGAGGAGGACAGGAAGAGAGTAAGCGAGGTAAAAGACGAGGAGGACATGAGGAGAGTAGACGAGGCAGAAGACCAGGAGAACAGGAGAAGAGTGGGCGAGGCAGAAGCCGAGTAGGACAGGAGGAGAGCAGGCGAGGTAGAAGACGAGAAGTACAAGAGGAGAATAGGCGAGGCAGAAGACAACAAGAACAGGGGGAGAGTAGGCGAGCCAGAAGACTAGGAGGATAGGAGTAGAGTAGGCGAGGTAGAAGACAAGGACAAGAGGAAAGTAGGCGAAGTAGAAGACAAGGTAGGAACCAAAGAGGGCAGGAGGAGACGGTAGCGCGGACAAGTCGTGCCGAGGAAGAGAACTTCCAGTCTAGAGAAGAGGATATAATATAAAAAGAGAGAAAGAGAGGGAATATATTAGTAGGGTGTTCTGCCTTTTTCTCCTTCACCAACTCTCTCACGATCTCCAAACCTTCCTAACTCTTTCTCAACTACATACTTCGCCGCATAGAAAAATCTGCAAACTCGGCCGGCCGGAGAAGTGTGGAGGAAGCGTAAGAGAGTACACACTGGTAATATAGTGTGGAGGAAGCGTAAGAGAGTACACACTGGTTATATAGTGTGGAGGAAGCGCAAGAGAGTACACACTGGTCATATATTGTGGAGGAAGCGTAAGAGAGTACACACTAATCATATAGTGTGAAGGAAGCGTAAGAGAGTACACACTGGTAATATAGTGTGGAGGAAGCGTAAGAGAGTACACACTGGTCATATAGTGTGGAGGAAGCGTAAGAGAGTACACACTGGTCATATAGTCTGGAGGAAGCGTAAGAGAGTACACACTGGTCATATAGTGTGGAGGAAGCGTAAGAGAGTACACACTGGTCATATAGTGTGGAGGAAGCGTAAGAGAGTACGCACTGGTCACATAGTGTGGGGGAAGCGTAAGAGAGTACACACTGGTCATATAGTGTGGAGGAAGCGTAAGAGAGTACACACTGGTCATATAGTGTGGAGGAAGCGTAAGAGAGTACACACTGGTCATATAGTGTGGAGGAAGCGTAAGAGAGTACACACTGGTCATATAGTGTGGAGGAAGCGTAAGAGAGTACGCACTGGTCACATAGTGTGGGGGAAGCGTAAGAGAGTACACACTGGTCATATAGTGTGGAGGAAGCGTAAGAGAGTACATACTGGTCATATAGTGTGGAGGAAGCGTAAGAGAGTACACACTGGTCATATAGTGTGGAGGAAACGTAAGAGAGTACACACTGGTCATATTGTGTGGAGGAAGCGTAAGAGAGTACACACTGGTCATATAGTGTGGAGGAAGCGTAAGAGAGTACACACTGGTCATATAGTGTGGAGGAAACGTAAGAGAGTACACACTGGTCATATTGTGTGGAGGAAGCGTAAGAGAGTACACACTGGTAATATAGTGTGGAGGAAGCGTAAGAGAGTACACACTGGTCATATAGTGTGGAGGAAACGTAAGAGAGTACACACTGGTCATATTGTGTGGAGAAAGCGTAAGAGAGTACACACTGGTCATATAGCGTGGAGGAAGCGTAAGAGAGTACACACTGGTCATATAGTGTGGAGGAAACGTAAGAGAGTACACACTGGTCATATTGTGTGGAGGAAGCGTAGGAGAGTACACACTGGTCATATAGTGTGGAGGAAGCGTAAGAGAGTACACACTGGTCATATAGTGTGGAGGAAACGTAAGAGAGTACACACTGGTCATATTGTGTGGAGGAAGCGTAAGAGAGTACACACTGGTCATATAGTGTGGAGGAAGCGTAAGAGAGTACACACTGGTCATATAGTGTGGAGGCAACGTAAGAGAGTACACACTGGTCATATTGTGTGGAGGAAGCGTAAGAGAGTACACACTGGTCATATAGTGTGGAGGAAGCGTAAGAGAGTACACACTAGTCATATAGTGTGGAGGAAGCGTAAGAGAGTACACACTGGTCATATAGTATGGAGGAAACGTAAGAGAGTACACACTGGTCATATAGTGTGGAGGAAGCGTAAGAGAGTACACACTGGTCATATAGTGTGGAGGAAACGTAAGAGAGTACACACTGGTCATATTGTGTGGAGGAAGCGTAAGAGAGTACACACTGGTCATATAGTGTGGAGGAAGCGTAAGAGAGTACACACTGGTCATATAGTGTGGAGGAAACGTAAGAGAGTACACACTGGTCATATTGTGTGGAGGAAGCGTAAGAGAGTACACACTGGTCATATAGTGTGGAGGAAGCGTAAGAGAGTACACACTGGTCATATAGTGTGGAGGAAGCGTAAGAGAGTACACACTGGTCATATAGTGTGGAGGAAACGTAAGAGAGTACACACTGGTCATATTGTGTGGAGGAAGCGTAAGAGAGTACACACTGGTCATATAGTGTGGAGGAAGCGTAAGAGAGTACACACTGGTCATATAGTGTGGAGGAAACGTAAGAGAGTACACACTGGTCATATTGGGTGGAGGAAGCGTAAGAGAGTACACACTGGTCATATAGTGTGGAGGAAGCGTAAGAGAGTACACACTGGTCATATAGCACATAAGAACGAGGCACAAAGAAATATGCTTAGAATTAAATTAGAAGTTGAATAGAATTTTGCAAGCTGGAGAGAAGGGAAGAAAGAAAGAAAAAGAAGAGAAGAGTTAGAAGACTAAGATTCGATAAAACAAAAACTACTTGTATTATACGTAGCCACAACACAATCAGAGAAAAAGAGCGACCGGGAATAATGACGAAAAAGCTTTTTTAAAGAGAGAGAGAGAATAATGAGAAAAAAATTTCAGAAAAGAAAATAATGATAAAAGAAAGACGAGTGAAATTGAAAAGAAGTGAAGAATAGATGTACATAAGAAAAAAAAACGGAAGAAAAAAAACCAGTCAGAAACGCAGAAATGAGAGATTGAAAGACTAGGTCTGAAAAATATTGGAAAAGAGAGAGAGAGATAGAGAGAGAGAGAGAAAAGAGAAATGTAGAAAAGGTAAACGAGAAAAACACAAAAGTATTTTCAAAACTCTTCGTGAAAAAATCCGAAAAAAAAATGTTTTACCGTTGAAAAAAATCTTTAAATAATTCGAGAGAATGTGCAGTTAGAAAAGCTTTCAGAAATTAATAGAACAATTTCTGAAGTTTATCTAAAATTTCCAGCGGTAACTTTTTCCGTTTTTCACAATAACCTTTTGAATAATGTAAATTGTGAAATCTTTCTCACTGATCATAATAAGCGTCGAACTGCTCAGGCCTTCTTCACATGTCATAGAGACGTTTGTGGGAGTTTCGAATAAAACACAGAAAATGTTTTTGATTCTTTTATGTATACATTTTTTCGGTTTCAACTCACCAAACAAAGGCAAGTTGTGATTGAAGAGGAACTGGCTAAGAAGAAAAAAATTAAGCTAAAATTAAAATTAGCTTGCGACTTCATCAATCGGTAAAACACTACATAATGATTCCAGCAAGTCTCGAGTACTGGGATGAGTTTCCATGCTAACCGGCAAAAAAAAAGAGAGGAAGAGCGGTGTATTCGACTACATTTAATTTCTTCCCTCGGCTCAGCTAAGCTAAATTTTGTCTCTAGAAGGATTTTGACTTCTTGAGCGACTTTTCTCTCTAGCAGGATTTTGACTTCTTGAGCCGTACCCATCAGAGATGGTTTTTTGGTTTTTCGAAAATTTTCGATTTTTTTTGACATATTTCAATAGAAAAAGTTTTTAGAAAAGTCGCAAAAGTTTTTGCTATGAATCGAGAAGAAATTTGAAAGCTCTGATTCGTTTCTAGTTGTAAACCTAAATGTTTTCTGGGAAACAGCCACGACATTAATCTCTGAGTGATGAGATCATCGGTGCGATGACCTCATGTCATTCAAATTAGGCGAAATTTTTGAAAAATGTTGGAAGAAAAAAGTGGTAACAAGAAGAAAAAATGTTGGGTACAAAGTTTCGGGGTACGAAATGTCGCGGTACGAAGTGTCGAGAATACAACAAAAAACAAAAATTTTAATGAAATGTTCAACAACAAAAAAAGTGAAATGATTTTTAAGTACGGAAACAAATTAGATTGCGATTAGTTAGTATTTTAAGATTCATTTGGAGAGCAAGACGACATGTGAAATCTCATTTTCTCGTACTTTAAGATGTTATTTCGCGTGCTCTCGCAAGATCATCTCATACCTCACTGATCCAACATTTTTTTGCCTAAAAAGTGCGAGAGCCATGATCTCATCGTGAAAAATTTCAGTTGTATTAACACTGACTCGATGATCTCATTCATCGAGCAATGATGTCATCTTTACAGATACATCGTCGATCACTCAACTTTTTTCTAGAGATTAATGTCGCGGCAGGATTGCCCAAATAGTATTTATTAGCATTTGTCTTCGACTGCTCAGTTACACAGTTGGAAGACAGTGACGCCTAGTTATGATGACAATTGATTGATCAACCATGCAATTGATTCAATCAATTTTTTCAAAACTGTATTGTAGAGTTATTGACTGCGTTCTAACCATTTGAAAAAAAAACCTTTTCAGACTCAAGGGTTCCGGAGAAGAAGAAAAAAAAAGCTCTCCCACAAAAAATGTGACATAACCCGAGATCTTTTGCTCTAGAATAACAATTCGTAAGGTTTGAAGGAGAAAAACCACTTTTTGTTTCGTTTTTTTTTCTTCGAAAAGAAGACTCAAAAAGTTTTTCAATTTTTTTTTCGCAAATTCCTGGCACTAATTAAACCAGTAACTAAATTTTCGTGTATGTATATGCGTTTTGATAGCGTTCGTACTCGATCTACATCAGGAAAACTAAAAATAGTAAACTTGCGGCCTTTCTTTTGTTGACCCCCCGACCCCCAATGATGGAATCCTCTGTCTTTGACAATAATAGCAAAACAAAAAAAACAGCAAAAAAATCCTTTTTGGCTAATGAATTAACTATTCACTTCGTATACTTTTCGGCTGAATCATTAGTATTTTCTTTAAAGTTTTTTCCTTATGGTGTTTTTTTCCTTATGAAATTCCATTTCTGATCTTTCAAAATCTCATTAACTTTTTTCTTAGTTTCTTGGTGTCGGATTCTAAAACTCAGAAAAGCTCCAAACTAAGTGCATACTTCTAAAGGGAATACCTAGAAAAAACTTGCAAAGGAAGATCCTCTCGAATGATGTACGAATAACGTAATCCTGAGCACGGGGTCTGATTCATTCTCAAAACTATGTATAAAGAGAACACACTCACTTCAATAGTTCTATTTTTCGTTCTCATTGAGGAACCATTCCCTATTTATTTTAATTGTCCATATAGCTTATTTATACATGTGCATGAGAGCAGATAAACGACAACACAGAGTGATTTCATTACTTGAACACATACAATTGTCCAAGACATCAGCAAAGAAAGTTACAAAATCTACTTCTTTATTTTCCTAACTTTTCGTGTAAATCTTCGATGATCAAATTTTGTTTTGAAAGTGAACCCAATTGCTTTTGAAAAAAAAGGTTTGAATGTGAACCCAATAGCTTTTGAAATCAAATATTGTTATTAATATGTTTTTATAACGATCATAAGAAAACGAGCAGGAGTATGGTGTATGCATTTCATTGAACTGCTTAACAATTTCTTTATGCTTGCTAGTTCTAATAGTAGTTCGTTGTGAACTTTTCACTATCACGTAGTTTGAGTTCGATATAAATTGCGAAAATGTATTGTAAATAATATTAACCATAAAACCATACTAGAAGTTTATCGGAGTCTGTCGATAGCAGTGAAGAAAGTTATCACTGAGAAAAGCTACCATCTTGCTTACTAAGTATTTTCTGAACTGCGCTCTATGGAGTACTCAGTAAAGTTGCACTTGCAGATTTCGATCTATTGGTGGACTTGTTCATGGAGTCCGTCAAAGAAGGCAATCTGGAGGAGATGAGCAACGCGCAGCAGGAGGCAGCCTTCGACGCGGCCTTCAACAACGCCGTCAGTACCCCCCAAGCAAAGACGTTATTCTACTTGTTGATGTAGACTGTCCTTTAAAGCTCCTTTGGGAATGTAAGGGTTCATGGTTATTCTGATGGGTTCTATTCACGAGCAACTCACTCTCCATATCAATATTGCTTTCTGTTTCTCAACCTCCCTCTCACTCTGTCTCTCTTTCACTCATTCTCTTTTCCCCCACTTGATCTTCTTTTGCCTTTTATTTTGAAGAACTGACTTTTGTACTCCGTGAGAACACAGATCAACAGGGTTTCGTATATATCAAAAGTCAATGATGATCAGTCTCTCCTACTCCAAAATTTGTTGTAAAAACTAAATTCACCTATTCGGTGAAATCTCAAAGATTGCGAAGTTTTTGAAAAGAGAATAAAAATCTTCTCGTCACTTTCTTATTTGACCTGAGTGAGTTCGTTCGTATTCCATTTTTGGTCTTTTTTATGACTTACCTACGCTCAATAGTAACCTCAATAAAAAAGGTGCTTGTTTAAAAAGGTAATTACCAGAAAAACTCAATTTTGATGTGGTTCAGATACCTATTAAGTCTGAGACATTCCTCCTGTACTTTCGTTCCGAACCTCTTTCAACAACCGCTATTTATTCCGCATTTCGATAGAATAAGGGTTCTATCAAGTTTTCATGCAATACAAAACTAGCTCCTCTAATCCGAAGCAACCAGGAACATAAAAAATCTTGATAAAATAATACATTCAGATTTCATAGCTCAAGTACGAAAAAAATCTCGACAGTGAATTTTCTTCGTTATAAGTTTATTGAATTGCTCGTGAACATTCAAAAATGTGCTTGAAAACAAATTTTTAAAAAAACAAAGCAGAAGTCAATGAAAATCGAACCAGTTTAGCCTCACTGTGTGTCCAAAAGGGTTTTATCTGTTTTGTTTCAACAGGTCTTCAAAAGAGTTCTTCGAGATCCGCAACTTCTCGCTCCTTTTCAAGCCTTTCTAGAGCAACAATTTTGTGCGGAAAATGTAAATTTTTACGTCGCTGTGGAAAAGTATCGGAAACTATTCGAGAAGAACACAAAAAACGCGGTTAGTAAGAGATTTTCTGAGCTTTTTCAAGTTTTTCTTTGCTGTTAGCAGTTTTCTCAGATTACATAATGTTTTAATGTTAATTATAATTGAAAGAGAAAAGCACCTTAGTTTCAAGCGTCGAGAATACTTGTCAACCAATGAAAATGATTTGTGAACATTCATTGGCCGTTCAAAATTCTAAATTTCGAAATCAAACATTCTCTCTTTTCAACTTTTTTTTCCAAGTTGACACTCAAAATTTTTTTTTAGGAATTTCAAATGCAGATCGAGGAGAACATAGAATATTGCTTCTTCTTTATTCTGACATTTTTTGGTTTTGAAATCATTATTGTACTCTAGTCACAAATAAGATTCTTGTGAGTAATTAGCTTTAAAAAAAAAAACCTTTTTCGAGAAAACCTTTTTTACATGATCATTGCTCGAATTATATTTTCGAAAAAGGCTTGGTGCAAAATAATTTTTATTGGTGCAAATAAAATTTTAATATTCGTTTTCACGGATTATATACAGGCTGTTTCTCACCAGTCACCAAAGAAGCGTGTAGATCAGGAAAAAAATCAGGGGGCATTCGAAGACTTAGGAAAGAAACCGAGAGCGTATGTAAGAATCATACAAAGAGAGCATTCGTATCACTAACCTTTTTTCGATAGTGCATAGATTTGCGCATAGATTCACCCATATTGTGGTGTGATTTTATATTCCATCGAAAAAATGGGAACCCAAGCAAAACATGTGAGGAAAAAACACACTGAGTAAATTTTTTTTTCGGAAACTTTGGCTCAATTTTATTGTCGATATGGGAAATTTTATACAATACTTCACGCACGCCGTGATTGAAAATGTAACTCAAATCTTTTCTGAACAGAAAATATTTAAGCTTAGAACTTTTTAGAGAGCTCTGAGCCACAAAACGTGAGAAAAAAACTACTTTTTCAGAGAGATAGGAGTTTCCTTTCAAATTTTCGTTTTTTATGAGAAAAGAGATTTGCAAAATTTATTATAGGTCCACCAACTGAAGAGAGAATTGAACTACTCAACGTTGAGAAACAGGCATTTTTATTTATTATTTGTTTATTATCTAATTCCGTAACGAGATATTCATTAGGGTGCGCGAGATCCCCCGTTCAGGTGCACGAGAGATCTGCGATGGCCCGCAAGATATTCGACCGCCACTTCGCCCAATGTTCCATCGAGCCCGTGAATGTGGACAATGCGACGAGCAAGAAGATCCGCGACCTTATTGCCTCCGAGACATTTCTCAAGAGCACTTTCGACATAGCGCAGTATCAGGTTACATTTGAGAATCAGTATGTCCTTTGAACGCTTTCTACTGTTCATGATCAACTTATGATCTTTGTAAATCGTTCAAGCAACGATTGGCTGAGACTATACTGAATGAAATCCATCACACGCGCAAAAATGGCACTCGACCGGGACCGAACCTCCACTGCCTAACCGAGGCTTGTAGAGCGTTACCAATACACCAACCGAACACACATTGTCCCATACGATTTCTTGCTATGTCTAAGGCACAATGATTTTTGCCCTCATTCATTACTGTTCATCATTACTAACCAGGCTGGTGCTTACCCATCTTGAAGAAAATAGGCATAAAATACGACTGATAGATACGGTTAGAACAAATATATTTTAGTTGAGTGAACGATAAGTTCATAAGAAAGAGAGCAGACGCATTAGATTCTAAATAGGAAATTCGATAGAAAGAGAAAATTCTTTTTGTTGTTGTTGTTGTTAGAGAAGCGCTTTGTTAGTCAGTCAAATGAAGATCCTAGTGAATTAAGTGATGACAGTAGACTGGAAACCAAGCTGCCTTTTTTTACTTGGCAATCTTAACTCCGTGTTCAGCAAAACTGTTGTGCGTTTGAATATTTTGCAATGAGTCTCAAGTCCAAACTAAAGGGTAAAAAATTATGGGAATGCTTGTGTGGTGTTTTTTTTATAGATTGTGCTCGCCTTTTACCCTTTCGTATCTACTCTGCTCTCAGCGTGAGAGAAACCCTTGAACTGTGAAGGCAATTCAACAACAAAGTTTATAGAATCAAAAAATTAATAAATGAACACGAACAAGAAACAAACGGCTCCAACAACTGAAGCAACAAAGAACTCAAGTTAAATCACGAAATGAATAAAGATGGAGACCGCGGCTATCACCAGCCTAAAATTGATACTGAACCGCGGCTATCACCAGCCTGAAATTGATACTGAACCGCGGCTATCACCAGCCTAAAATTGATACTGAACCGCGGCTATCACCAGCCTAAAATTGATACTGAACCGCGGCTATCACCAGCCTAAAATTGATACTGAACCGCGGCTATCACCAGCCTAAAATTGATACTGAACCGCGGCTATCACCAGCCTAAAATTGATACTGAACCGCGGCTATCACCAGCCTAAAATTGATACTGAACCGCGGCTATCACCAGCCTGAAATTGATACTGAACCGCGGCTATCACCAGCCTGAAATTGATACTGAACCGCGGCTATCACCAGCCTAAAATTGATACTGAACCGCGGCTATCACCAGCCTGAAATTGATACTGAACCACGGCTATCACCAGCCTGAAATTGATACTGAACCGCGGCTATCACCAGCCTAAAATTGATACTGAACCGCGGCTATCACCAGCCTAAAATTGATACTGAACCGCGGCTATCACCAGCCTAAAATTGATACTGAACCGCGGCTATCACCAGCCTGAAATTGATACTGAACCGCGGCTATCACCAGCCTAAAATTGATACTGAACCGCGGCTATCACCAGCCTGAAATTGATACTGAACCGCGGCTATCACCAGCCTAAAATTGATACTGAACCGCGGCTATCATCAGCCTAAAATTGATACTGAACCGCGGCTATCACCAGCCTGAAATTGATACTGAACCGCGGCTATCACCAGCCTAAATATTGATATCCTAATCCGCGGCTATGAACAGCCTAAATGCCTATTACGAAATATGCAAGAAGACTACAAAGATAAATGACGACTAAAAGCAGGAGAGAAGAAGAAGTAGAAGTGGTATCGGAGAGTTGAAAAAGAACTCTATTTATAGTGCTTCCGTTCCATGATTTTAGACTGCGCATCGATTTGTCGGAGCGTTTCCATGATTTAAGACTGCGCATCGACTTATCGAGTTAAGAAAGCGAAATACGAAAATACTTTTCGTTAATTAAGATGAAAGGAGGGAGTGTCGCATAATTTTCGCGACACTTGCACGTGTTTTACTTTGCCTCTGCAACTCACACTAGCGATGCCATGAAGAACATCCCATTGTTCTACCGGGTTCATTCTGTATCTTCATTCCGTAAAATGTGTTTTCTGCCTTGAGGCGGGACAACTTGTAAAGAAAAAAAGTTTAAAAATTGGAGAACTTTTTTCTTCAGATTTTCCATTTGCTCAAGTATGATTGCTGGCCGCGGTACCTGCGATCTGGTGGCGTAGCTCCCCAATTCACCGAAGAGGAGGAAAACGAACTTCGCAGAAGGCTATTCTGTCAGTTCGCCCCAGTTTCCAGTATACTAAAGAAGAAGGGATCCTTAGAAGGTCTAGGATGGAAAGATTCGACCGAATTCATACTTTTCTCTTCAATTGGCTTGTTCCATGGTTTAGAGAGGGTTATTATTTTAGTTGGTGAGGAAATTACATTTCTTGCGCATTTAACGCTCTAACATATAAGAACTGACAGATTATCCGATTTATCGTCGATTTTAAAATTCCTCACAGACACGAATTTTTCAAAAACTATAGCTGAAAGTTTTCGCTTATGGTATAAAAGAGAGGTCAGTCAACAGAAAGTCTTCAAAACATAATCATTCAAATAATGATAGTTAAGGTCTAGATCATAAAAAAGAGCTCATTTCAAATTATTTTCGAGCTAGCATAATTGTTTGCATTCCTATATGAGGCTCAAATTGAATGCTGGAAAGGAGAGTGCTTTTTTAAGCACATGATGAACTTTTAGCTGGAGAAGAGGAGGAGACGAGCTCCACCGACTATCCTCGTATGAGCTTCAATGACAACGAACAAGATAATGTGATGTCAGTCGCAGGGGCTTCGGAGGCGGACGACTTTGGCGAGGCGGACGAGAGGGCCGCGCCAAGTGGAGGCATGACCGGGAAAAAGAAGGGACTCATGGGGACTCTCATAAACCTCACTCACACCACCGCCCAACCCGTCAGTTCCATACACCTCAACGCGAAATGCACAAAAAGCTATAGCTCACTGAAACTCTATTTTATGGAACGTACATACCTTAGACGTGGAATATATTATATATACTATAGCTCGGGGTTTTTTGTCAAAAGAAGTTTTGAACAATCGGAAAAAAGGACAATTCTTTCGGTCAAAACGTAATGAATTCAGGAAAAAAAGGACCTCATTAGATAACCTTTGCCAAAAATAGTAAGAAGGGAAGAGATTCAAAAAGACTCCTTAGCAGCCAGCTAAGAGGAAGAAGGTAGAGATAAATGAAGCAGAACTGTACTTATGTAAGTTCAGTCTACTTCGAAGGTGTACAACTAACGACTTATTCATCTCTCAGAGCAAGAGTAAGCTTTGGGCGGGCATCGACCGCTTCTCGCGTCGGCTTCGTCGCGGAGGGGAGGGCGTGGAGGGGAGTCAGTCCACCATCAGCTCTCCCATGACCACCCGGGGAGTGCAGAGAACGGGCTCCGCGCGGCATCCGCCTACTTCAGACCCTCCGCCGAGGAGGTCCTACTCCTCCGAGATGGACAGCGATGTCAGTTTTCTGCCTCCCCAGATGCTTCTTAAATCACTTAGTCTTGCCAGACTCATCTTTGGAACCTTAAGAAGGAAATTTTTCCAGGTGATATAAGACGATGCTGGGAATAATTTTCGCCAAAATGCTCAAAATGTTGTTCCTCAGCCAAAGACTTTATTTTGCCAAGATTTTGAGTATGCGAACTTAGGAGAAGGAAATTCCGATATTAGTCTTTTTTTGGCTGCCAAAATAGGGACGAAGAATCGGCCACTATTTCGCAGTGCCAAATGATGAATGACTCTGTGGCCAAGTTTTGTTCCTGCCAAATCACGGACAATTTTGTTTTTCCTTTGTGACATGTTTTGGCACTGCCAAACTCGGCTCTTTTATAGAAAACTTTTTGTCCGTTGAACACAGCTCTCCAACGACCACATATTAACCACTTCTAACCAAGTACCCCAACCGAGTTTAGTAAACTCGGTTGGGGTACGTCGCTAGAAATGGTTGGTCTGTGGGCGTTGTAGCTGCTGGTATTGCATCTCAGCCTTTTGGATGAGATCAAAGTCTAGTATTGGCACTCCCCAAAGAGTTACTGAGAGCGATCCTCCATCATTACAGAAATGAGGCTAAGGGGTTGCAGGGGCTACAAAAAAAGCCCGATTGTGGCAGTGACAAAACAAGGACAAAAAAACCCGATTATGGCAGTGACAAAACAAGGACAAACAAAAACCCGATTTAGGCAGTGACAAAACAAGGACAAACAAAAACCCGATTTTGGCAGTGACAAAACAAGGACAAACAAAAACCGGATTCTGGCAGTGACAAAACGAGTACAAAGTAGAAAGCTTGTTTTTTGACGGTTTTTCTTGGCAGGCTCGTCAAAACGCATGTTATTTGCTGCCATTTATCATGGCGCTTTTTTCCGTTTCTTGTCATGGAAAAGCTTGGTTTTTCAAGGGAAATCTGCCCGAGGAACAACATTTTGAGCATTTTGGCGAAAATTATTTCCAACATCGTCTTATATGTTGTATGAAAATCAGCGCTCAATCACAAAGTTAGAAGCCCATAGCTTCTGAAAAGTTTTTCAACCATTCTTGCCGAGATTCAAATCCTATATACTGGAATGTTTCTGGAACTGGAACTGGAATGGAATGGAAAGGAAAAACATATAATCTCTGTTTCAATTTAAATACGCAAAGTGTTTGTGGAACACTCATGAATTGATGATGAGGACGAAGGTAATAAGTTACACAATTAATAAAAACCCTTTTTTAAGTTTATAGCAGAACAAAGTAAGACTGCATGGAAAAATCCATACATACATGTACATGGATAAATGTGTGCTTAAAAAATCTCCATCTTTGTCGAAAAGGTTACTGGTCTTGAAAGTTTCTAGCTTTCCATAGATACTGAATTATTTTATTTTGGATGATTCAAACAAAGAGCGGATAAACAATCGACCAAGCTTAAAAAGTTGGTTCGGCAAAGTTGAGCGAAAAAAATGCATGCGTGTGCGTGATTGCGTGTGCGTGATGATGGGGGTTGAGGCATCTCGTGGACGTTCCGCTCGTCCTGCTTCATTCGTCTGCAAGTACTGCACTCTTATGAATGGCGAGTCTTCCAATGAGAGGGTTGCTCTTGATGATCCCGTCAGTCACTCTTGGTCATCTCACTTTTACGATGGATTTGGAAGAAATAGGCCGAGCTCTTAAAAAAGTGTTAATGTTTAACATCATCATTCCTGGTAGAAAAATCTCATCTGCTGAACGAATCGAGTAAACTGCACTGACTTTTCACAAAAAAACTGCACCAATAAGTGAAAAAAATAAGCTAAAAAGTTTTGCAAGTTGGGCACTTTTGTTACGTTATTTCTCAAAGTCTGTTTCGACCCTGCTCAGAATCATCAAATTCTTTTGTACATCGCAGGAGTCCCGAAATCATAGTTTGTTGCTTGTCCAGTTTTTTCACAAATTTTATCACAAATGAAGATTGTTTAACCATCATCAGCCTCGTGAGTTTCAGAAGTCGTGAAATTAGAAGGATGTCTAGTGATTTTTGAAGGCACTGTTATTGCTTTTTTCTCTCTTTTTTGAATCGTGAATCCCATTCAACTTAATCAACGCTTAACGTGCAGAGTACATCGGTGGCAAAGTGGACGCAGCAAATAGCTTCTCTACACGGGATGGACAAGAGAACCACCGAGGCCGTCGATGCTCAGGTTTATTCTTACATATCTCACTAACATTTTCTCTCCGATGTATTAATGTACAATATGTATGGAACAAAAAGTTGAATGTATAAAAAACATCAACAGTTTACCAACAGTTAGCGGGAGAAATCCCGCCGCGGACCAAAACTGGGTAGTATAGCTCGTCAAAGGAGGGCGATGCCGGACCGGCCTGGGCATGCCAAAAGTATAGCGGAGTATCGGCTGATGACAAAACATCAGCCGATACTCCGCTATACTTTTCAATGGCGAGTCGAGGCGCCAGTAAAATAACCTCTTGCCCTTCTCCGGTTAACGAATGGGTCTCGCCAAGAGGATCGCCGACTGCGGTGCGAGTGTAGACGGAGAAACTCTCTCCGGACTCAAAGGATCCTCACCACCAACCTATCCCAAAAGGACTCCCCTCGACAGGACCTATGGGCAAGACAACAACAACAACAACCAACAGTTATCAATGAATCTTCGATGGCGCTACAGCCCACAATTTCACACCATCGCAAGGGACCGGTTCATCCTCACCGGTATCGAGCGCGTCCTCAGGTGGCGGATAGAGGGATGTCTCTTTGCACAAGTGCATTGAAGATAGCGGGCTTGCCCGTCGCGGACCAAAATTGGATAGTATAGTTCGTCAAAGGAGGGCGATGCCGGAATGGCCTGGGCATGCCACCGGATAAAACATCAGCCGATACTCCCCTATACTCTGTAATGGCGTGTCGAGGCGCCAGTAAAATAGCCTCTTGCCCTTCTCCGGTTAACGAATGGGTCTCGCGAAGAGGATCGCCGACTGCGGTGCGAGTGTAGACGGAGAAAATTTTTCCGGACTCAAAAGGATCCTCACCAAACTATCCCAAAGGACTCCCCTCGACAGGACCTATGGGCAAAAAACAACAACAACATCAATGAATGACATCTTTTCCGAAGATCACGAGAACTCTCATTAAAGAGAGTGTTCATAACCAAGTTTTCGATGCGGTCTGCTTGCCGGCAACAACAACAACAAAAATGAATGACAATAAAAACGCATCCCTCTATAGACAAAGTTGGTAGGCGGATTAGCGAAAGGTAACACTCAGAGAAGCATTACAAACTAATTACCTGGGCACATGGCGCACAAAGGTTCCAATTGATCTGAATATTTCAAACAATGCTCGGTTCGGAATGTCTGTCATGGTTTGTATTTGATTACATGTATAAGGAAAGGTTTAAGACACTGCCGTTCACTATAAGACACTCTCAGAGAATACGGGAAGCTTTGGTGAGTCTATAAACACTTTTATGCAAAACTTCCTCGTTTATGTGCAGACGGGAGCCACCATCGACCCCTGCCGGCAAGCCTGCGACGCACTCCAGGACCGGTACGTGCGGCTAGTTACTGTTGTGACGTGCTCCATCGAGATCGTCGCTCCCATGTTTTCCTACAAGTCCTGCGCGAATAGCAGCAAGTGAGCGATTCAGTCAAGATGCAGATCTTATTAATGATATTTGTCCTCTGGCACACCTTTGTTCCAAGGACTGCCAAAAGTGTGATTGTTTTCTTGCCCTCTAAATTTGAAGCGTTTAAACGTTGAGTTGCAGTGTAAGCTTTAAAAAAAACCTAGTTTGTCGCTAATCGTATAGTGATCGAATCTAAGAGAACATAGTAATATCGTCAAGGTTTTATATCAAGTTTTCTAGATGTAAAATGGAACATTCGTGTCTTCAGCAGACTAGGCTCGTAAACGATACATTTTTCTGTTTGAGTAGATGCAAGGGTTTGAATAGACCGATAAAATCAGTGTCTTCTGAAGGAGTTCGTACGAGTAGTTCCAGAGCTGAAGCTAGCCTTCGTAGAATAAAGAAGATAAAAGCATATGCATGATTGAATTATTGTGTCTATGATCTTCTGCTCGCATTTTTTTACTGATAATTTCATCGCCATTGGATAACTTTTTCAAAGTCGCCACTGTTGTTGAAATAGAGGAGTGTTTCAATAAACAATTGGGGCGTTGTAGTAAAAGTCTTTATGGTAGGCCGCATAACTTTTCGCTACGAAAATTTGTCAAAGTTATAAGTTCATTAAGACCAGGGAGAGGAAAACGCAGTAACCGAGTAATGAAGAATGAGGAGTGAATATACTGGAATGGACAAAAACTAGTGCGCTGAATTGATTGAGGCCTCCGACGATGCGCATCTCGCTCTTCCGCGTCGTAATGTTACGCGGGCGACAGTCGCTGTCTGCCGCAGCGGCTCTCCGCCCCCTTCTCGCGAGGTACTCCATGGACTTTGATAAGATGGCGGTGGTCTTCGGAGGAACTTGTGAACGTATTCGACCCTCCATGAGCATCCAGAACATCGGGCCGAGATCCATCGTCGTCCTCTCCGAGATTCAATTTAAAGGTTGCCTTCATTTTATTATTCTAAAATTCTCAGGTCCCGAGAATATGTATAACCAGTACTATGTATAACCAGTACTACATTTCGGTACCGACGTACATTGAACTAAGCCACGTGCCTTATTCTTTGATTCATCTGATCTGTTTGGAAAGAACTTCAAAACGGCAAGAAGTTCGGAATCGTGGACTCAAAATGAAAATATAAAAAATAAACAAAAAATTGAATGGCTGAAACCGACTGAGACCCACATTTTTCATGTCGCTCTCACGGCGGAAGAATCGTTAGCGAATATGTACGCTTTGCAAAAAAAAAGAACTCATTGAATTTCCGTTGTTTTCAATACTTACTCTCTTATCGCAAACTACCATAAGCATCGTATTAATCAAACTTCTTTTGCGACTGTTAAGAGACTGCTAGCAGCCTGTAGAAGCCTCTTATAGAAATACCATTTTTTTCCCTTACTGATGAGGTACCTTAAACTACCAAAAATCATGAAAACGCTGATTGAATCTTTAGGTTATTTGTAACTTGCTTATTTATTTAGATGATGAAAATTTTAAGTCTCGGAAGAAGCATTCCATCTTTTCTTTCATCAATAGTTATTCATGTCTTTTGTTCAAAATATGAAAACGATACATTTTCAGTATTGTAGAAGCGAATTATCATGAGAATGACCTTTGAGAAATAAAATCAAAATTGACTCCAGACAATTGTGAAGAACTTGAAGATAGAGAAAAAAAGAGAGAGGAAGAGCAAAAAGATAAGGAGAGAAACAGAAAAGAGAGAGAAAGAGAGAGAGAGAGAAAGAGAGAGAGAGAGAGGGAGAGAGGGACAGGAGACTGGAACACAGAAAGCTTGAGATAGGGATAGATCATGAGGCGAGAGTGTAGAAGGATGGGAATATACATATACATATTTAATCTACATCTTTCGATGCAATAACGCACAAATTTAATTACAATTGAAAATGAGGAAAGAATAGATCAGCTTAACAATTGTCAAATAAGTGAGTAAATTCGATTACAAAAGTGATTACAGCAATTTGAGTTTTATATAGCGAATTGAACGGAGAAAAAAAACAACAACAACTTATATACAGCGATTTGAAAGACAAGAAAAAGAAGTTTAGTTCTGAATTTATGAGAGAGAAGAGTAGATAGAACACCACTTTTTAATTGGGACTTAAAATATTTCAGGTTCATACAATTAATCAAGTTTCAAGGTAGCTTTCTGAAAAGGCGGGATATTCGCATTCCGTAAGAGTTATTTCTAGCTGTATTCTTACTACCCTGAACTAATAAGCCATTTATATTAGTTCGCGTTGGAATAGTCTCTTTGAAAAATCGCTTTTTTTATGTATTATCGACAGCCCATGGAAGATCTTGAAACCTATAACTAATTCAGAAAATATCCTCCTCTCGTAAAGAGGAACGAATCCAAGGCGGGCAAGTCGATTGGGGTAAGATGGAAGAGACCTCGTATCAACTTCATTTGCGAATACATGTTTGAGCATTACGCCCTTCCTCAAAAGTATTGGAGCTTCCTTTTTTACAAGACTGAGATTTCTTTTAAGAGCGTCAGGAAGTGAAAAAGGAGTTGCTGTCTCGCGAAGGCTCACTACTCGGCCGAAATGGCAGCTGAGCATGGCCTCGTCTTCCACCAACACGGTGACATTGCCTACTGCGAGCTTCCCTTTGACGTCACACCCGGACAGCGTGGCCCCAAAGTAAGCAGTCTTGTGCCAAAGGCTCTTTCGAACTGAAAATCATTGCGAGCATTTGTAACTCAAAATTTTTAGATCCGTATGCAAAGGTCCTGTATTTAGTTCTCTCCCAATTATCGAATAGCTCACGAGTCGATTATCGAATAGAATCGCGATCGAGGCCTCTGTTGTTGTTGTTGTTGTCTTGCCCATAGGTCCTGTCGAGGGGAGTCCTTTTGGGATAGGTTGGTGGTGAGGATCCTTTTGAGTCCGGAGAGATTTTCTCCGTCTACACTCGCACCGCAGTCGGCGATCCTCTTGGCGAGACCCATTCGTTAACCGGAGAAGGGCAAGAGGTTATTTTACTGGCGCCTCGACTCGCCATTGAAAAGTATAGCGGAGTATCGGCTGATGTTTTGTCCGGTGGCATGCCCAGGCCGGTCCGGCATCGCCCTCCTTTGACGAGCTATACTACCCAGTTTTGGTCCGCGGCGGGATTTCTCCCGCTACCTCCCAGCACGAATTCTTCGTAGGAAGGCGTCCCTCTATCCGCCACCTGAGGTCGCGCTCGATTCTGGACTGGATGATCCGGCTCCATCCGTGACAGGCTCTTAAGGCTGTAGAGTCACGAATGGCCACTGTTGCCAGTGTGTTTCGAGAGGCCTCTGTTCACAGTAGTCGAACAAATATTTTACCTGCATCTGAGCTTTTTCAAAATGGGAACGAATGCATCCTCGGTAATTTAGTGATAACTTGCTTGCGGTAAGAGAAACACTGCTGGGTTTGTACCCTCCGCATATGTAGTTCAGATTTATTAAAGCAAATTTCAAAATGCTTTATAAAACCTTCATCCAGAAATATGTTCGTGAATTTTCTTTCTCTCAGCTTTTTTACTTATTTTTTCATTCTTTTTAAAAAAAAAAAACTTTTTCGATATAAGTTTTCTTCTCATTCTTATGAATTTATGCTAAACTGTAGTTTTGGTAATTTCTCTTTACATTAAGACTTAATGTCTCTATTCAGATACCTTATTTCTTTTTAGTTTGTTTCGTTATTCAACCTAATTTTTAACGTGAACTCTCTATCTACCTATAATATTTGGCCACTCACTTATGATCCACTCTCAAGAAGTACTGAAGGTATCTGCTTAAGGCGAAATTTTGGGGGTCTTTGCTTAAGGCGAAATTTTTTAAAGGTCTCTGCTTAAGGCGAAATTTTGGTAATACTTTACATACATATTATGGTTCATTTTTTTCATTATCGTAGAGACTCAATTAGATTCTTTTTTAATTTTTTTGTCATCAGAACTATCTCAATAAGACTGAACTATGGCATAGAACAAAGTTTTTTTTCCAAGCGGGACCGAATCCAGTTGTCTTCCTCCAATCCTGCATCTCCGTGTGGAATGTGTTGCATTGCAGGGAACGAACGCAGCGGCCCTGGCCGCTGCTTTAGTCAGCAACGCGGCGACTGCCAATGCGGCTGCTAACGCAGGAAACAACGGAATCCGCCGCCTGATGCGGAGAGCCACCCAAGCTGTCAGCAGTGGAAGGAGTGATGCAAGGCGAAAGTCCGACGGCCCCCACAATCCCGCTGGCGTTTACTGCGGAGAAGAGCCGCCGTCAGAGCACAGGGAGGAGGGAAGGAAGAGGATCTCCCTCTTCAAGGTGAATTGTTATTATTCGGTTCATTCACACACATGAAGTTTTTGTGAAGTTTTCCGTTGAAATCGCTCAAGCGGCAAGTTAAACTCAAAGAGAACGCTCTAAACAATCGATGCCCCCAGTCCCTCCCCTTACACAGCAAACAGTTTTGACTGGTGAGAGGCCCGAGAAGCGAAGAAAACTAGTTGTTCTTCCGCATAACCCGTGAAAGAGTTTTTCGAGGATGGTTCAGTATTCTATTCTCAAGACCAGCAAATCCTTCAGAACTTAAGGAGGCTGAAGATAAGTTTAGTCATATTTCAAAGGTTCATAGAACAATTAGGAAAGAACTAAAACATTGCGTTAGGACCCCTTATAGAGCAAACAACCACTCACTCGTCTGTAAACAAATTGGAATTGCAAGTCTAAGCGAATTTCCTTGAACGCTATAGAGAAGCGAGAGCATATTTACAATGTTGAAGTTACTGTTAGCCACTAATATCCAGTTATACAATTCAAATTTCTCACAAAAGTCGTTAGCATAACCAACTCATCTAATTCCTGAAATTTTCCTGATGTATGTACATCACTTTTTTGAATGTTTTTTTCTTCAATCGAAACTAGTTGGTTAAACACGTTCATATGTACAACTTACTATATATACATATTAGCGCTGAAGTCCGTTTATGCATTCCGTGAAATTCGGAAGCATTTCTCATGCGATAGAATTTTTCAGAGGAGTTTGAAGTAGTAATATTTGAAGTAGTCTTTATGTACATATCTTTAGCAAGGACCTTTCTGCTGAATTTTTTTGTTGTTGGTCGCTTTACGAAATCCGTGATAGAAGATGACTGGTCGAAAACAAAACTTTTCCAGTTGGTTCAATCCCGTTCCGACCGTTCTGGAGGTTCGAGCGTGAGCGGGGGTGACTCAAGGGACTGCAGGTCACGCGCACTCCATGGCTCATCTGCTCCTGCTTCTCCCGCGATTCACGCACGCGACTCAGTGTCACCCCTTGCTTCTCTCAGATCCACTCCGAAGGTCAGAACCGCTTCTCTAGTTTTGACCAGTTATCACCATAGAATTCACTGGATCCTCCGCAGTCTCAGAGAGCAAACCGCGACCCTATTTTGAGAGTGAGCTGAACTGACGAGTCTAAGCTAATTGAGACTCTTATTTTAGTTCAAATATACTTCTTTCGGGTCCATTTTTTTAGGGATTGGAGAATCATCATCACTCGGTCAAATAGGGCTTCTCATTAGAATTAATTCATGTGAACATATTAGATTCAAACTAGAATTCGGAAAGCAAACAAACTGGTTTTACAATCAACTCTAACCTGAGTCCATTTGGATCTCTAAGCAGCAGTTCGCGTGAGCTACCATTGCTATTCGGAGCGGTAGAGCTCGAATGCCTTGTTTTCTTAGTCACGCCTGCTCATGGATCGATTGCGTCATGAATGTAGCATAACCTTCAGAATTCACTATTTAGACAAAAGAGTAATGGAATATGTATAATAAAATCTTGAAATTCTCAATTACACCGTTTGAAGGCATATGCGCCTCTTTAAAGTGCCAAGTGTTTTCTATTTGCACTTCTTGTTTTTTACTGCGCGTGATCGGTATTTATTTGATGCGTGATGTTTCATTTCATTTAGTCTCTTGATCTAAACGCTGTTTAGCTGTTAATAAACAACCAGTGAGCAGGAGGGGGGGGGAGTAAAATTCGAAAACAACGATCACAGGAGAAATATGAAGTGGAAAAATAACATAAGTTGTCGGAAAAAATTTCTAGAAAACATTTTATTTGATCATGTTAGTTGAGCTTGAAAAATGTATGCCAAAAATCGGGTTAGACTAAAATTATAATACCCAGTAACATTTTAGTTTTATTGGAATTGGAACACATTTCCTAAAAAAAATTGGAATATTTGATGAAACAGCAGGTAGCGAAGACAGATGGAGCGGGGGCGAATGAAAACGTTGCCCAAGAAGATTCCACCAGAGGAGTGCGACTGAGCGAGAATGTCAACGGAGAGACACCGCGGACTCCCATCATTTACACTTCGAATGTTTGTGGTGAAACGCCGAGCAAAGAAGAGCAGCAGAGTTTCAGCTGGCAGCCGGCTGCATATGTTTGACATCCAAACCAGTTTCAACTGGCAGCCGGCTGCATATGTTTGACATCCAAACCAGTTTCAACTGGCAGCCGGCTGCATATGTTTGACATCCAAACCAGTTTCAACTGGCAGCCGGCTGCATATGTTTGACATCCAAACCAGTTTCAACTGGCAGCCGGCTGCATATGTTTGACATCCAAACCAATTTCAACTGGCAGCCGGCTGCATATGTTTGACATCCAAACCAGTTTCAACTGGCAGCCGGCTGCATATGTTTGACATCCAAACCAGTTTCAACTGGCAGCCGGCTGCATATGTTTGACATCCAAACCAGTGTAGGCCGAAATGAAGATTGAGCAGAAAGAACAATTAACCTTTCTTTTTTCCCATCTCAGGGAAAGTTGCTAAAGACAACCAGAAACGACTAGGAGTTTTAAACATGTGCCAATTATTCCGTTGTGTTTGTATGCGTATCTACTTGGTCTGATCATACACTTACATTCACTTTCTCCTCATTCCGCCCTTAAGTCATAATTTCGTTTTTATAGTCATTCTAGATGTTATAAATTGTGTGTTTGAAAATTTCTCGAGGTGATGCCACAAGAATACACGTTTATGTTAACCACAGGCTTTATTGCATAAGACCTGTTTTGCTTTCTTTCTGAACCCTTTGTAAACCCTTCAATTTGTGACCAGGAAAGCCAAAAACTTGCTTGGGTTTTTCTTAGTAAATTTTTTTTCACATTTTTTCATGAATAGTTTGAGAGTTATCAAAGTTCTCTCAACCAATTTCTAATAAGTGGTTTAACAAAACAATTTACAAATAAGATGTTTATTTATTAGTATTATTGTAATTATTTAATTATTGAAAATCGTCGCTTTCTGATTTTTGCACTTCTCAAGTTTCCCGTGGTTTTTTGCAATGTGTGTCACTTTTTTTATTGCAAAAAACTGACAAGAATCCTTCAGATTGAGGACTTCATTATTGCATTAACATGTAAATTTGTGTACCCATTTCTTTCAACACGCATATCTGAACTTTACTGAAGAAACAGCAACTTTGCTTCTCCAACTTTCTACTTATCATCAAAAATACAAGGAAAACTCTTGTTTATTGATAAAATACATTCCTCGAAGACGCTTAAAGTATGAAATGGGCAGAGCCGTATATTATCAACTCCTGTCACACTTCAATTGAGCTCTTCGTCTTTCAGATCTCCATTCGCGCTAATTGTGATGATTTTTAAAATAAAAAAATTTCAGTCACTGAAAGCATGGTGTTTCGATAAGTAAACTGTTTGTGTGAATGCCTCAGCAAGTGTGTGTTCAAACACATACTTGCTGTTTCCAAAAAAGTGACTTTTTGTGGATTCCATCTCGTGTTTTCACTATGGATTATTTCAGATACAGCCATTTGTGATGGCTGTTTCGGAATCCAATTTCATGTTTGACGGCTAGTAGTTGTTTTGAGCCAATTAATAGTCTGATGTAATTTTACTTTGTCACATTCTTTGTGTTTGAAGCAACTTAGTTCACACACGTTTTCGCCATCTAGCTTTAACAACAGAAAGGAAGTTTTTTCGATATCTAATTCAAAAGAGCAGTGTTTTGAGAAGTTTTTTATGGAAAATTTTTCGTTTGAGATAAATTGTGATCGGAGAAACCGAGAACTTTCGAGTTGAAAAAACGCATAAGATACAGCATTTTTACTCTTTTCAATCTTTAAGCGTTATCAACCTAAGGAAGATACGAAGAAAGAGATCATCTGAAGAAATTTGGCTTATTTCATTTGCAATTGCATACTTAATCTCAATTTTTTTCGAAACCTTTGAAGTTGTTGCATCATTCACCAAATGCCTAGTGTTATGTACAAACAATCAACACGAAAAAGGGATCACTAAGTATCATATTCACTACTTGGTGCATGAATGAGGAAAAGACTGCGTGCCGAGTTCGAGCACCATCTGAGTGAGAAAACATTCATGATGAGGGGAAAGAGATCTTATTGTGACGGAGTAGTGGCGAATAGGTTCGGATCCTTTTCTCTCTCGCAGAATGGCGCTTTCTTGCCGACGATGCAGGACTGGTAGTACTCCTCGACGGGATGCGCATAGGCACTGTTAAAGTCTCGTTGGAAAATGCCCTTCAGCTCGTCGATGAGTGGTCGCCGCTCACCCCGTTGATTGATGATGAAGGCCAGCCCCGTGGTTCCGCCGTCGAAATAGTCGCCCGACCAGTTGGAAGTACCTGCATGAATATCTTTTTCTGAGAAGGTTCATTAGCTGGTAGGCCGCATTTTAATCGTTCGCTTTGGACAAAAGTTTGTTTCAACACTTATGTATATGTCATGTTTATATTTAAATTGAGCCTATAAAATAGCAATATCGCTCGGATAAGGAGTTATTCTCGGTATTCTAGTGATAACGGACTCCCTGTGGTCAGAAAAACATTTCTGGGTTCAATAGATGTCTTGTGGACTCGCTTTTTCCCCGGCTATATTTTTGAAATATTATCGTGTTCGACTTTTATATGTAGTCTTGTTTGTTTCAACTATCTCACGGATAAGTAAATTTCCGGTATCTATTGATTATATTCGACGCTGATATTTATTGAAGTCGAAGTCTTCAAGACAAAAAGCTTATGTTTGAGATCAACCGATTATAACAGTCGATTCAGTGACGACGAATTTGTTGTGCGTTCTCCTCTCTCGGTTAATCACACTCGCTGCGTCTTGCGGCGTTGGTACTTTGAAAATCCGCTGGAACACACGAGGTTTTACGACGGTGCTCTAAGATCTGACTTCTTTTGAAGGGGCTCGTTATATGGTTTTGACGAGGACAGAAGCGATGCAAGAGGAAGGTTCGTTGATTTCGAGATTAAAGACTTCAGATGAGCTAATGCAGCATGATATTATATAGACTTTATTAAAAAAGAAGAGGAAAGACTAGGTCAATAATGTCCCGTGTTTGTATTCTGTGTCTTATCAATATTTTGGTCACTTCATTTCTCTTAATCATTTCCATCGGTTGTGATGCGGACTTATTACTTAACCGACATAATAATACTTGCAAGACGCTCTCTTATTCCAAGACGCTCTCACAAAACTTGAAAGCTCTAGAGATGAGTATTTAGATCATGCGTTCGTATATAAATGATTTCACAGTAACTTGCTTCAACAGGAAGTCACGCGTTTTCTCTTCTAATCTTATCACTAAACCACAAATCACTATGGTCTTTTTCTTGTTCAAAAACAACGCACAAGACAATTCGAAGCTATGTTGAGGAAAACAGAACAGCTACATTTGAAATGCGTATGGTTCACCGTTATTGACTTTATTTGCTAATATTAAAAGTATTCAAAAGCTTCACACTCGCGCATGTCTTCATGCATTTTACGAGAAAAGTGAGTGAAAAAATGAACTAAAAGATAAGGTACAGAAAACTTGAAAAAGTGTCTTAAATCTAAAAAAACATAGGATGCTCGCAAAAACTTTTTCAATGGTTGTGCTTTTAGCGGAAACCGAACCGCTTACCAGGCATTATGTTACAAAGGACTATGCTTATGGCGGATTTCTTCTCCGTTTTTAGAAAAGCTGCGCTAACCGCTTCTAGGGATGAATTGGAAGTGATGTTGTCGAGTGCTTGGAGAGAGCGGAGAAAAGCTGTACCCATGCGGGGATAGTGGAGGGCGGCTGTGAGCATCTTCACCTCGACGCCCCGCACTGCGGCGGCACGGATAGCGTCGTCGATCACGTTCCAAGGCCTGTTGGTAGATCTCAGTCGTGAACAAACAAAGGGACTCATGATGAATCATACAATACTATCGCTCATTTTCTTATAGCCGTTTGTTTGTTTTGGCGGACCTCGTCATGGCTCATACATTCTTGAGATACATGGATGGAGTAGTGCATTCTAAAGGATTATCATATCACTAGACACCTATGTCGGCCGATCCTCAACTCAGGAATGTACACATAATCATGCAGTTTTTGTGAATGAATCATCTTTTTTACGCTCAATCAGGGTAGGCGCTGCCCTGATTCAGACCTGACCTGGTAGAACTAGTGTCTGCTTCCTGGGTCCCTGCTAAGATATGTTGCTAGGGAAAA
This sequence comes from Allodiplogaster pararmata, assembly GCA_964056735.1. Taxonomy (NCBI): domain Eukaryota; kingdom Metazoa; phylum Nematoda; class Chromadorea; order Rhabditida; family Diplogasteridae; genus Allodiplogaster; species Allodiplogaster pararmata. Next base: position 19,393,913 of record OZ057409.1, read on the forward strand.
AGCAAGAGACGTGCAAGCCCCTGCCGACATCTTTCAACCCACTCGGTTTGTGTGGGTCTGCTCGAATTGGGGTCGAACTTGGGGCCGATTGCATTGTGAAGCGCACTACCATTGCGCAGCACACGAACTGCAATGGAAAAAAAACATTCAAATCGTGTAATATGGCCGAGGACTCACAGCGGGTTCTCCGATCGATAGATGAACAAGGGGAAGTAGTCCATGACGTGAATGAAGAGAAACTTCTGCGCGGAATTGATAGTCTCAACAATAGCGTCCAAGTCCCAAGTTCGACCCGGATGATTCAGTTCAGGCGGAGAGGTCTAGAAAAGAATGCGTGTTAAAAAAAGGAACCCTTCTGAGTAGATGAAGTCAACTTCCATTTACACGAATTTCACTTCCAAGTTCATGAGTGCCACTTGCAGGGATATGAGTATTACATGAGAGCCTTCATTTTGTATGGGCATAAACATTGTTAAAACGAGTCTTTGAAAGACTTTTGTGTAAAAGAGATTAATATGTGGTATTGAAACTATCCTTTCAAAGTTTTTTTTTTCGCTTCCAAGCTTTGCTTACATTCTTAGGGGCTTTTACATATAAGACGATGCTGGGAATAATTTTCGCCAAAATGCTCAAAATGTTGTTCCTCGGGCAGATTTCCCTTGAAAAACCAAGCTTTTCCATGGCAAGAAACGGAAAAAAGCGCCATGATAAATGGCAGCAAATAACATGCGTTTTGACGGGCCTGCCAAGAAAACCCGTCAAAAAACAAGCTTTCTACTTTGTACTCGTTTTGTCACTGCTAAAGAAGGGACAAAATTTGTAACTGCTTATGTCACTGCCAAAAACGGGCTTTTTTGTGTACTTCTTTTTTTCCTGCCAAAATCGGGCTTTTTTTTGTCCTTGTTTTGTCTCTGCAAAAATCGGGCTTTTTTTGTCCTTCTTTTGTCTCTGCCAAAACCGGCCTTTTTTTGTCCTTGTTTTGTCACTGCCAAAATCGGGTTTTTTTGTAGCCCCTGCAACTCCTTAGCCTCATTTCTGGGATGATGGAGGATCGCTCTCAGGAACTCTTTGGGGAGTGCCAATACTAGACTTTGATCTCTTTAAATGTGTGGTTCAGGCTACGTCTTTCAACGAGCCGGATCGAATCTTTACCTCAAACTTGGGTAATTAAAACGACTACAACCGCCACACAAATCTTTACGTACTAGCGCAGCAACATACATTTTTCTCAACTGTTTACTAAACTCGGTTGGGGTACGTCGCTAGATGTGGTTAATATGTGGTCGTTGCGGAGCTTTGTTCAACGTACAAAAAGTGTTCCAAAAAAGAGCCGAGTTTGGCAGTGCCAAAACATGACACGAGAGAAAAACAAAATTGTCCCTGATTTGGTAGTGACAAAAAGTGTGTCAAAAAAAGAGCCGAGTTTGGCAGTGCCAAAACATGACGCAAAAGAAAAACAAAATTGTCCGTAATTTGGCATTGACAAAAAGTGTTCAAAAAAAGAGCCGAGTTTGGCAGTGCCAAAAGATGTCACAAAGGAAAAACAAAATTGTCCGTGATTTGGCAGGAACAAAACTTGGCCACAGAGTCATTCATCATTTGGCACTGCGAAATGGTGGCCGATTCTTCGTCCCTATTTTGGCAGCTAAAAAAAAACAAATAACGGAATTTCCTTCTCCCAAGTTCGCATACTCGAAATCTTGGCGAAATAAAGTTTTTGGCTGATGAACAACATTTCGAGCATTTTGGCGAAAATTATTCCCAGCATCGTCTTATATGTTATTCGAAATGAACAGACTGATGACTTTTTTTGCAACGACTATTCGGAAAAAGCCTCATACCGCAATATACATTTCGCTTTCCACATTAGCGATGTTGACATTCAAGGGGTTCTGCTTCGTGTAGACTGCCTCATGCTTCTTCAGAACATTCTTGTCCCCTCCAAAGCTCAAGTCCCAATACGATTCATAGATAGCCAGAAGTTCCTCACCCATACAGGGGCAGTTCGTTACGAGAACACCGAGTTCCATCTTCTGTAACAGTGTTTTTGCTTTCAACCATAAGCACTGAATAGGAATCTGAGTGCTGAGAGATTCAATCCAAAATCATACGTTTACATTAAAAGTTTGCATTTTTATATTTTGTCGTACCAAATCATATTTTACGACAGTTGATGTACAAAAAAAGAGTAATTCATTCATTAAAATGATTAATTTTGATTTGGGGATTCTCAAATAGTTGTTTATCTCCTTGTCTCTTTGAAACTGCATTCGATTAGCGTCAAAGCAAGCCACCTGATTGAGCGACCGCCAGTCAAGGTTGGCAGATCCAATGTAGAAGTCGGTGTTATCAGCGAGTAGAAACTTGGAGTGCATCATGCCTTTCCCCAGAATATTCGAGACGGTCAAATACCGCCGCTCTGCTGCTCCTGAGGCAAAGACATTGAAAGAGTTTAGTTCAGTGGAAAACTGTATCCCACTAATGTTCAAGTTTTTTTAAGACTCGTAGAATGCAATAAGGCTCTTATTGCGACCTATCTGTGGCGAGATTGTCACGCAGTGCAGGGAGTGCGAGAGTGTCACGCAGTGCTGGGTAGTTCTGGGGCCGTATTCAGAGACAAAAATTTATACTAAAATTTATGGTAAACTTCATACTAAGTTGTAGTTTCGCTAAAATGGAATTCACAGAATAGACTTTAGGTAAACTTTATACTGAAATTTAGTAGGAAAGCTGAGACGCTCTCACCCGCCTTGTCTCTGACTACAGAACTGAGTTGAACTCAGGTCTACAATATACTAGGGTAAAATTTACCCCTGAGTTCATCTTAGAACTCTGAATACGGCCCCTGATCTTCTCCTGTCTCTATGTGCTATTTTATCTCTCCTTTTGGTTTACTTGTCTTTTTCAACCTCACTCTCCCTCCCCAATACAATCATTCCCGAACCTTCGTAGAAGTCAGCAAGATAATTTGTTCGTAACTCAGAAAAAATCTTCCAGGTTATTTCCATTGGTTTTTCGTCTTGGGTAGAGGTTGCGCTAGCTAGATCGTACGGCTCAGGAACGAGACCGTATGAAGCGTGGTGTAAGCACGTTTTTAGTTTTTTTCCCTTCGTTTTTTTCTTCATATTTTCTGATGTTTGGGTCTCCACCGCATTTAGGTCACAGAAAAAGCCACAAGAAGTACTACACTAAAACGTGGGCAGGTCTTTCCAAGAACGCCCTGTTCTTTTTCTGCTACAGTGTTTTCTTTTTCATAGCACTGTAACAGAGTGAGACCTCTTTGCTGTAGTCGAATGCCATCTTCGTTGTCTCCCTTGTCTTTCGGAGGGTAATTTTCCAGCAAAGATATCCGAAGATCTTCTCCTTTTCCCCGTTCTACCAGATGTTTATAGACATCATCACCCTGGAATAAAGAAAAATTTCCTAATTTCTAGAAATATTCAATATTTGCACGAAGTTAAGATTTGTGTTTTGAAGATTGTCCTTATATAGAGTTCGCATTCTTGGGAAGCTCCAGCAAAAACATTCAAAAGTAACCTCTTTGGAGTAGAGAACCGAAAGATTGCCTAGAACGTGTTTGCCTTGTAGACTGCTTTTGTAAGCCGCGATGGACAAACTACGCTCAGCTTTGTCGATGAGCTCTAGCCAGGCGGAGTAAGTTGTCCGCGGAAGCTTCACATTGCCGAAGCTGAGGTTCTCGGGGATGGTCTCCACTATTTCAAGCCTGACAGTAGAACGTGAGCAATGAAAATGCTTCAAGAGAGGAATACATCCGTTTTTAGGTTCTGTTTGTTCGAAATGTGAAATCGAATACGGTTCTGGTTCAACGAAGCCAACCGTGTCCATTGTTTCGAAACACAAACGGAACTCGGTGCTATCCATAAGTAAATATATTTACAATCATATCATGATCAAAGAAATCGTAGGTTAATGTTAGAATAAAAGGTTAAAAAGACGATCCTGAAGTACCTGCACGTTAGAAAGCACGATGAGCTATTCGGTAATTCGTGAATGGTGGTTTGAAGTTTGCCATTGAAGAAAAAGGCGATGAAGTTGAATAATAAAACCACCGAGACTGTGAGAATCTGAAAAAAAGAAAGTGGTTACGATTGTAAATTTTTTGAGTCGTGAGAGAAGTGATAGCTGCAGGCTGACAAGCTCCCAACTGGTTTGCATCATCAGAGAGCTCACAGAATGACTCGGTCCACAACGGTAAGCTTCCACTAACAATCGCGGCTGACATCCGTCTACCATTTTCATGGAATTCATATTTTACGGAAGAGTTTGGTGAAGTTGGTGTGAGCTTGCCAGCTACTAGCGCTGCTGCTTTCGGAGACTGCATTCCATCTACTATGAACAGACTGCGTCACAGGTAGCCGGAGTAGTGATAAGAAGAGCCAGGACGAACAGGCAAGTCAAGTGATAGATACATAGATGTGGGTGATTCAGGACTTGCCTGATAAGAAGGCCCTTCTTTGGGGTTTTGAGCCCTTACTTGCATTCTGTACAGCTCCTTATCTACAAGTATTTATCATTACTACTAGACATTGATTTGCATTTCTCTGACGCAAATTCATGAATTACAATTAGAGACTTGAAGGTCATACTGCTAATAAAAATTCTGCCTTGTCACGTTTGAACCTTCCTCCTGATCATGTTTTAGAGTATCAACATGTTTTGCCGTAATTCTCTCTAAAAAAAACAACAATGTGAGGCTTGTTTATAAGAAAAACTAAGCAAGACAGCTCGAAATACAGAGAGATAGAGATAGAGAGAGAGAGAGAGAGTGAGTGAGAAAGAGTGAGAGAGATAGAGATAGAGAGAGCGATAGATAGTGAGCGATAGATAGAGAGAAAGATAAATAGAAAGAGAGCTCGATCAGGAAAGCGCCTGTAAGATGTATTTGAATAGAGATCCACAATCTGCAAAGTGGTGTCCACGGTTCTACTTTATCTCATCATATACACGGATTTCTTTTTTTGGTATATTTCGAGTTGATAGTATCGATATTTCGCATCGATAACTGAATCTGTGATTTATTCACTTCATTAAAATCTAGCGAGAAATATGTCGTAACCGCTAAGGAACTTAGTAGATAAATGCGAATAGCTTCGATTGGGTAACTGAGTTATTCTGAAAAGAACTTCAACCGTTAAGCTAGATTCAATTGAACAAACACATTCTTTTCTCTGGAAGGGCACATTCTACCGATGGCTTTTTCATTCTAAGATAATTTAATGTGAAACGAAGTGAACAAATACATGCGAAAACTTTATAAATTCAATGGTAATTTCACAATCTGTTAATGAGTTTCAGGATGATATGGGTCAAAGATGATATCTTCAACTGATCAATAAGCGAAAGAGCAACAACATACGATGAGCTTATAATGATTATGTTATTAGAGGTTTTCATGAGGCAAATGGACACATTCAACATAAGGACACATTTATTCATGTATACATATATTTCTCTCATGACCTATAATAATTATACATATAAAATATATACTTGTCTCTGTGACTGTGAGAATGAAGAAACACGATACTCCCAGTCTCAGTTGGTTACTCACTGAATTGGGTGAGTAATGAGTGGAAACATAATTAAAAGATATGTATTCATTTAGCCGTGCTTTCCAAAACGCGCAAAAAAGTCTTCGGACTGTGAAAGTTCAATAATTAGAAGTTGAATTGTATTTCAACGCATCGTATATACTCACTCCCTCGGTCTTTTTATCAATTGGTTTTTTTTTCTCCTTCAAATCTTGGTTCTTCGTACGAAGAAATGAAGAACTTGATACGGAATCGATTCATTGAATTCAATTTGATCGCTTCATTTTGATGTCAAGGACATGAAACACTAGAAAGTGAGCCCCTCCAACAGATTGTAGTCAGAGAGCGGAGAACTTTGATATGGTCAATTAATACGAGAGAACAAGCTCAAGGGCAGTGGCGTGTAAATCTAGCTTGAATAGAGGCATAGAATGATTAAACGATCGCACATACAAAATCTGGTCTTCGAGGCGTGATTGAACCAGCCGTCTCTCATTCTCTTACCCTGAACGTCAAACTACATCATCGAGGACACGTAGCTAATCGGTGCTATAGTGCCGTGGCTCAATGGCCTTTTTATCTCAGTTTTAACGGTCACGAAATATGAGACGGTCGATAACTTCTAGTGTTTTTTCCGAGAAGACTCGAAGAGGAGGATGATCCTGGCGGAGAGAGCCATAGGTACGTTGTAGGAGTGCGCGACTCGCTTCGCTGCCATCAAGCGGCGCACGCTTGATTCCCCCATTAACTGCGCGAAGTTGTCGAGCAGAAAGCGCTCGCAGCGAGTTGTCAAGTCTTCTATCGAATGCTCCTTGAATTGCAATCATTCAAATATTTTCAGTGGTGAAAAATACATTATTTCATCTTTCTCGCGTCTTATAAAGCGACACGCATTTTGATTAAACTTTTCAGCCTCAAATCACGCGCATGTTTTTGACGAATTGTTTTCGAAGTATCGCAATAGCAATTACTAAATGTCGTATATCTTTTTGTGGCTGCACAAGTGATCGCTCTCATACTCTTTTATATGTATGTATTTCTACAATGTAAGCTGAGTGCATTTCACTTATATCAGCTTCAGCAAACAGCTTTCTATAATAGTTGACTTATATGCGTCTTATGGAAACTTATGAACATATGGAAACTTGCTCAACCTATGCTAATTAAGTTGAAAACCTTTCTCTCCTAATCATATTTCTTTTTTCTACAGAGCGTTGAAGCTATAATGTCAAATGTTTAAAAAAAAGTTCAACCAATCTGTGGTGGTGGTGTCTCTAAAGCAATGGAGTTTGTAACTCTAAAGCAGTTTTCGGCTATTAGAGTTTTATCTTACACCATTATGGACAATGTACGCCACCAGGAGATCGAACAGTAATTTCATCCAGAGCGGGTTCAATATAGGTTCTACAATTAAGTCTAGGTTCTACAGTATGTTTTTTAACAATAAAGTGATCACAATACAGGATATTGTGGAACTTTGTCGGTTTTTACTTTCCTTTCAGATTTGCAACAAAAAAGTTCTGTACACTTTTGTTCTTTGTTGTGCCCTTTTGATGCGTTGAAGAAGAAAAGACGAAGTCGAAAGTTTCGCTTTATAAAAGCATCGTCAGCGAGTTAAATATCACCTAAAACAATGAAGATAGCACAGGAAAAACATCAAAGCTGATTTGAGTAAAATATAAATAGAACAAACCGAGAAGTTAAGAAGATAATCATCCTTGGTGGAGTATAGATTACCGGAGGAGAAAATATGAGAAAAGGCAGTAGGTCAGTTGAAAAGATTGACTATATGAAAAGGAAAACGAGCGAAAGTTATGGTAAGGGCAAGAGAGAGAGATGAGATAGTTCTTCTGCTAGTTCAATTTTATTGTTAAGATCAGGCTTTTGAGTATCAATAAGTATCGCCTCTACTATTCTTCGGCGTACAAAATTAGTTTCAACGTGCAAGATAGATCCTGTTAGAACAAAGTCAGTGCAATTTTGAGCGGAAAGAACATGTTGGGAGAATGCGTTAGTTGAATAAGATGGAGCATTCGGGTTCTTTGCTGCTCGAATATGTTCCGTGGCTCTAGTGTGAACCGGGCGGCCTGTATGTCCTATGTAAAATGAACTACATGAACATGTTATCTTATAGACGGCACCGGGTGTGTTGCAGATGCCAACTTTTGCTGTTGGGCAGAAGATACAAATTTTAGGGTTAAAACAAAATCTATCATGGTTACGGTTCCTACAAAGAATAGATTATAGCGAAGCTGGAGGTTTTTCTACGACATACACATTATCTAAATATACATCTTCAACAGCTCTACGAACATCTCTAGTGAATGAATCGGAGATGAAAGGTATTGAAAGGATAGCTCTGTTGTTCTGAACTGCGGATACATGTTTTCTTCGGGCAAGTGGTTTCTCGGAAAGAGTGTATCTATTTTGATAGAGAATAGATTTGGCTTTTGCCACAGAAGCAGAACGGAGTTCAACAGAGCTAACCGATGAGGCTGTACTGAGAGTATTTTTGATAATGGCACGTTTTACGTGAATTGGGTGGTTAGATGTGCTATGCAGTAGAATATTTTTGTTAGAAGTTTTTCTATCCCATTTGGTTAAGATACGTTCTCCAGATGAACTAAGTTCGATGTTAAGGAAAGGTAATAATATATTGTTAGAAGAAGTTTCCCTAGTCAAATGTATCATTTGAGCCTGTGGATTTAGATATGAGAACAACGAATCAATAGCTGATTGGTTAGTACTGATTACTATGTAATCATCTATGTAACGTTTCAAAAGGAAAATATCTCTTAGTGGAGCTGCGTGCTCTATGTGATGCATGTATGAGACCGCAAGTAAGTTTTTTAGATATGAGAACAAATGAACTAGCAGAAGAACTATCTCATCTCTCTCTCTTGCCCTTACCATAACTTTCGCTCGTTTTCCTTTTCGTATAGTCAATCTTTTCAACTGACCTACTGCCTTTTCTCATATTTTCTCCTCCGGTAATCTATACTCCACCAAGGATGATTATCTTCTTAACTTCTCGGTTTGTTCTATTTATATTTTACTCAAATCAGCTTTGATGTTTTTCCTGTGCTATCTTCATTGTTTTATGTGATATTTAACTCGCTGACGATTTTTTTATAAAGCGAAACGTTCGACTTCGTCTTTTCTTCTTCAACGCATCGAAAAGGGCACAACACAGAACAAATGTGTACTGTCTACTGGATACATCATCCAATGCGTTTAACTCAGCATAAACTCTTCAAAAAAGTTCTGGTCAAGAAATTAGAAACTTACGATTGCGAACGTGTACAAATCCGCAAAATTGGTATTGTCAATCTTCCTGGCGAGCAACTTGGTCGCTTCTGAAGCGAGTGAAGGAAGCTGGTAGAGACGAGCTGCCGGGAGAAGGGGGAGGAGACTTCGATGGTCGCCTCCCTCAAGCAGCTGCCCAGTGTAGATGAACTCCAGCATGGACTGCGAAGGAATTTGTTCATTGAAGTTGCGAAAACACATAGAACAAAATATAGAACATTCTGATGCAAAGATAAGAGAACAACTTGGTTGAATCAAACCCCATTTACAACATTTCTATTTGTTAGCCATGTAAGTGGAACCGCAGAACCAATTTTCTTTTGGTGGCGAAGCATTTATATATACATATATATCTTTATTTTTTCTCTGTTCTACCTGACTACCGCATCGTATGATACAATTAAGTGATGTTCTAGCATGTCAACCTTTGGTTACAATTTGAAGAAATTTAATTTGAACCCTTGGGTGCCAATTTGATCCCTTTGAAAAATTCAATTTGAATCCTTTGGTGCTGTGCCCAGTACATACGTCATTGAGTTAACCGGAGGTTTAAGGTTGAGATACATATGCTTTGTCTAAGTAGCCAAACGGAGAGGCATAAACTTGGAATCTGTAGCCTAATTTTCAAGAGATTCAGAGGATTCAGAGTAGGTATACATGATCTATCTCCTGTAAGTTTGAATGTTTAGGTTTATGGAGTTAGAGAATCAAAAAAGAGGTAGAAAGAGAGAAAACAGAATAGGTTTCACTACATATAGTCCAGGATTGAACAATTCAAAGTTTAAGAGATTGAATGCTAATTCAGTTAGTTTCTGTCTTGGCATTTCTTTCGTTCTAATATAGGCTTGCGTTACCAGACGAGCAATGTCGTTGTTTCGTTCAATAAAACACTCCTGAGCACTGACCAAGAAGACGTTATGAGAAACATCTTTGATGGGGACAACGTCGTTCTTTGCGTTGTGCAGCAACTCCTTGAACTTATCGGACGCGTTGATGAGTACAATGCGATGCCCAAAGATGGGTCTGTCTCCAACCTGCCGACCAGTATATAATATTATATTTACAATATAAAATTCAAATCTTTAACGGACCAATTTTTTTAGTTTTTCGAAAAGAAACTTTTGGTTTACATTCAATTTTTTCAAACAAGGTCCTACCATGAACTTTATATCTGAGAACTGCTGATTGTTGATGAATTGATGATCAATCAGAGGTCTGTGGGAGGGCGAGAGCAGCCCCGAAGGAGTTGAATCCGGCGCCTCTCTCAGGTAGTGGTGCAGGCGGGAAATGGCCGATGCCGCCGACGACGCGTCCTCTCCATTCTCCACGCACTGCCAGCGAACGATGCCGAAGAGCTGTGAAGTTTTCAACTGGTAATCCCTTTTTTCGAAGTTGTGGAATTTAAGCAAAGCTGAAAGGCTAAGCGTTCAACCATAGGTATTCAGCGCATAGCTGCTTCTTCTTCTTCTTTATTTTTTTTATATTTCTAATCCCCCATATCTCAGCCTGTCAGCGATAACTCTGAACAAGTTATCCTATGGCGATGAAGCAGTGAAAGTGAGTTCTGAAGCGTTAGAACTCAACTGTTCACTTTCTCAACGTAATCTCAGCAAAGTGATCTCGTTGAACGCTCCAATGTCTCACCGCGAATTGCCATGAGAAGGAAAATCGACTACGGTATTTTTTATATTTATATAAAAATACGTGCAACAGTAAAAGTTATTATCAAAAAATACCGTAGTACATTTTCCTTCTCACGGCAATTCGTGGTGAGACATGGGAGCGTTCAACGAGATTACTTCGCCGAAATTACGTTGAGAAAGTGAAAAGTTGAATTGCAACGCTCCAGAACTTTTTTTCAACTTGGCGAACAAACTACTTTCTTTTTTCTTGAATTAACTATACTCATCTTGCAAAAAGCGAGCAAAGGCATTAATTAAGTTTGAAAAAAAACTTGCTCGAAAAAATACTTTCTGATTTTCTTATTGCTGCCATCTTTCAAAATTTTATTTTTCCCCGATTTTTTGATAGTTTAATTACACCCGAATGAAGAACCTTTCAGTAATCAATCAAAGTTTCTAATCGAAGAGTTCACTAGTTTTCTACCTCGCATTATAACAAACCTAAAAAAACAGTGTCTTTTTTTCGCGGGAAACTTTGCTCTAACCATGCAATGTCAACACAGATTATCGGGTTGGCAGTACGCTAGGAGGAGGCGAAGAGTACAAGTCTACCTGATAAGAGCAGTTTTTCTGTTCAAGCTCTCTTCGTGACAGCTTCCCATTTCACACCCATGACGTATACATCTCTTCAAATGTACACGTAATTAATCATTGTACGTAATTTTCATATTTTCGGTGCATCTTATGCTAATTGGTTTCTCGACGTCTAAAGACCCGGCTTACCACATGCAGGCAGTCGCTGATAGTGTCTTCAGTGAGTTCGGCCGCAAGTTTTGCACCAAAGTCCGACAGAACGCTCTCAACCAGAGCAATTTCACGTTTTTCCAGCGCTGACTGAAGAGCTTTCGACCAGATGAAGATGTTCCAGTTCAGCCCAGGCACTGTAGAAGAGAGAAGCTAGAATTCGCACAAACCATATTTCACATCCCTGAGTTCTATCCATTCTTCCGACCTACATTGTGAACACGTATAATAGTTAAATCGTATCGAATTTTCTGATTTTGGCTCTTCATGACTCTAGAAATGATCTGTGACAGACAATAAAAGAGTTCTCTTATGGAGCGTTAGAATTCAACTTTTCACTTTCTCAATGTAATTTCTGCTAAGTGTTACCGTTGAACGCTCTAGTGTCTCATCACGAATTGCCTTGAGAATGAAAATGGACTACGGTATTTTTATATTTACGTCCAACAGTAAAAGCTATTATATAAAAAATACCGTAGTCCATTTTAATTCTCAAGGTAATTCGTGGTGAGACATTGGAGCGTTCAACGAGATTACTTTGCAGAGATTACGTTAAGAGAGTGAAAAATTTAATTCTAACGCTCCATTAGTTGTACACTTTTGTTCTTTATCAACCTACTTCAATAAAACGGATAACTGTAGAAAGATTATAATGGCACGATTTTGTTATCTGAAACCTTTTTTGTTCTCTGAAATCGCTCATGAAGCTGATGAATCGAGAAAATCGAGAGAAAAAATTCAAATTTCTCTTATCTCGAGTTCTCCTTCGATCTACATCTAGAACATGGTTAATAGAGTCGAATGGTCTCGAGTTCTCCTTCGATCTACATCTAGAACATGGTTAATAGAGTCGAATGGTCTCGAGTTCTCCTTCGATCTACATCTAGAACATGGTTAATAGAGTCGAATGGTCTCGAGTTCTCCTTCGATCTACATCTAGAACATGGTTAATAGAGTCGAATGGTCTCGAGTTCTCCTTCGATCTACATCTAGAACATGGTTAATAGAGTCGAATGGTCTCGAGTTCTCCTTCGATCTACATCTAGAACATGGTTAATAGAGTCGAATGGTCTCGAGTTCTCCTTCGATCTACATCTAGAACATGGTTAATAGAGTCGAATGGTCAATCGATCATGTAGCAAAAAATACAATCGCCTAAAATAGAATCGTCTCAAAAGATATTATGAATTGCGCTTTGTTTCTTTGGCATTAATAATGAAACAAGTGATATGAAAACAATATAAAAAAGGAAAAAAAACCGAGAAAAAAACTATGTCAAATTATATGCTTCCCTGTATACACAGAATCGAAAAATTTTGATGGCGTGGAAAGAAATAGTTAATAAATGACTGAATGAATGAATAACATGAATAGACTCGCCTGTGTTCTTGATCTCTATGGCAATCTCAGGGCGACAAGTTTCGACAGCATAGTACATGGCCTCTTGCAGGGCTAGACGCGTCTCTTTCGCAAGATTGTCGAACACGCTGCCGTTGTTGTCGCCACTCATGCTGCGTTGGGCGCCAGATTGAGCAGAAGCGCTCGAGAGTTGCTTGGCTCCAGCCGAGCCTGAGAGGAAGTCCGACATCGTCACTGACTTGCTGCCCTTTTCAGCAACTGCAACCAGTCTTATTGAGACGAAATAGCGTTAAACTCTCGCACGGAGAAAACCTAGTCCGAGGAGTGGGATCGAACCCACCAAACTCTCTCTCTCCCCGGAAACACATTGAAAGCTCGGGTGATAGTTTTATATGAAACGATCAATCACATTGTTATTCAAATGATACAACTATTCAAAGTGTTCTCACGAAATTAGTCTGACTCGGGAGCAAAGATTGAGTGTCTAGCGATTATCTATCGCCGATTATCTACCTGACCCAACCCGAGCGAGGAGCAGAATCACCGAGCCTGAGGAATTGAGAAATTTTTGCGGTGTTTTTGTCAAAAAAATATTCTGCCCTCCCGCTTCCACAGACATTGACACTGACTCAGCCAGCAGGTGATTTCTAAGAATGCTTCTTCTACACTCACTTGTGAGCCCCACCCAGAGAGCACAGAAGTCTGTCTGAGGGGGGGGGGGCGAAACAGACTTTTGTGAATTAGCGTGATCACAATGATCGATAGTGATAGTGTGTATATTCTCTCCGTTCACTCTTAAATTCTCATAATAGATCTCAAATCAGGAGTGCACATACCCTGCCAGACAAGGTTAAACGCTAGATAGAAAGTGGAACTCGGGTATCTGTTCGAGTTTTCGAAAAGTTCATGAATCTTCCAGATTAACGACAGAGAGAACCAGAATGTGTGCGACCTCTGTGCATGATTGCACGGATGAAGGCGTCATTGCCTCTCGCGGCGGCCAATGCAAGCGCGGAAGCGCAGCCGGCGTTCCGAAAGTGCGCGTGTAGAGAGTCGTAGATGATAGAGGAGCGGAAAGGGTCTGCGCCCTTCTCCAGCAGCAGCCGCGAGCATTCCTCCAATGGCAGCTGGACGGCGATCTGGAAGCTCAGCTTACTAGTCAAAGCTTGTGCAACTAATACTGTGCATACTTTCTGGCGTGAATGAGGCTGTAAAAAAATTTATAGTGCAGCTAGTTATGTTGTAACTTGTTATTTCAGCTAGTACTATACATAATTGCTGCTTGTTCTCATAACTATTCAGCAACAACCGTCGTCGTCTCTATCCATTGTCTCTGCTAGTGCAGCTAGTACTGTGAACAGAAACGAACTCCTTACGAGTCATTTCTATTCGTGAAGGAATAAAAACGACTTTTTGAAAAAAAGTTGAGCAAAATGGAAGTTTTACACAACAAAGTATATGCAAATTCCTGGTATAAAAATGGTATTTTCAATTCAAAACCTGAAGAGGAGATTCTTTGATCATCTGATCATTCTCGATATCCGCCTTCGCATTCAGTAGAACGTGAACCAAATTCAATTTTTGTTTTGCTACGGCCCTGAAAAAAATCGGAATCTTTAAATCTCTTTTCTAAGTAAACTCGAACAACACTTTTGAAAAAACAAAGAATTACTGGAAGGTTATTCGCCTAGGTAAAAAAGCAAAGTTCGAGAGCATGGTAAACAGTTGTATATAAACTGTTTGAAAAGATTACTGTAAATGAAGGAGTATATCAGTTCTATAGTTGCAAAACGGAGATGATCAGCTAAACCAGTTGTGTGTTTTAGCTGATTTAGCTGAAGCAGCTAACTCATGATTAACTTACCACACCGCTAAAGGCTATTTCAAGAGGTGGAATCAAATCCAGCCATTTTTATCTTGCCGGATACTACTAGCATGCATGATATAAGTATTATAGAGATATTTGCACACCAGGAGAGTGGCGTCCATGCACTGTACTCCTTCAGAAGATAGGGTCGTCGATCCTCCGCTGGGGAAGGAACACCGCAGTTGACAGGGCAGTTAGAAGAGAGGAGAGCCGTGATGGCATCCGCGTTTGATTGAATGATAGCTTCTGATAACGGGCAGAGGCCCTGAAGCGAGTTCACATTTTTCAACACACTCATGTTTGAACATCGTGCTGCTTGAAGGGGTTCCTGATTAATTCTGCTCTTTGTTCCCCAGAAACAAGCCCGTCCCTAGCAGGAAATCAACATTTCTAGTTCGTACAGTCTCCAAACACTGAAAAAGCCTTGTTCTCGAAGCGCTAACGCACCAACGTTACTCATATGGTTTCATACCATTGTGATTCTTATCCAAGACTTCAGCCATGAAGCCAATTAAAATATCAAGGCAAGAACTAAAAAATTCTCAGTGGAATACATTGTACAATATGTACTTGAGAGCAATTTAAAATTGATCATAATGAAAATGCGCTCTAAAAGTAAGGAAAGTTACTGCAAATGAAAGAATTATGTCGCACCTATGTACATGTCGTGCACCTACATGTCTGTCGCACCTACATCTCGTCTCTTTAAAAACTTTGATTACATTTATTGGATATGAAAAGGATAACAGTCACTACATTATCATTCCGGCTGAGCTAGACACTCACAAATGCGTTTCTTGATGCGAGTTTGTCTGGCTCAAGCATATCCGCCGCTTCCTGGATGTTACCCGCCTTGGCGGTGGATATGAGTTGAAAGGCGAACGACTTCCTCGCCTCACCCACAGTTGCCTCACAGGAGAGCTCGTGGCGCCAGAACTGCACGCAGATCGGCGGGCAGTAGAGGTGAAGGAGATGGCGAGCCGCCTGCAACATTTGAGTTAAGTACCGCAGAGGGTGGAATACTTTTCGCCACTCCTCAAAAGGGCCCCTATCAATTCCCTATCAATTATAGTTGAACTTTTCGCATGTACTCCCAAGCTAAATTTGCTTTTTCTCTCTCTCTTCAACTCTTGTCTTTCCAATCCCTCCCCTTACTCTACTTTCTGAAGTCGTCGTTCGTTTTCCCATTAATCTAGGCCTCTGCATTAAAAAGTATCTGTGGAGTGTAGCTGACCAAAAGAGATCATCCCAGTCACCAATATTCTCCACATTCCTGGAGTAACCAACTAATCATAGGCCATTAGGTCAACTCTTGTTACTCAAGCTGCAGATTGCTATTAGCCTGTGAACTTTTTGGGAACTGAACCAGAGGAGTTCGGCTTTGGTCGTTAGAATCAGGGACTGACCTGATGCACATCCCCTTCGTCCACAGTGTAAGCCATTCGATGCTCTGCGTAGGCGTAGCTCATGCGCACCCAATCCGAGACGGGCACGGATTCGCCACTCATGAAAAAAGACTCCTTATAAATTTTACTCTGATGATTTTGAACTTTAAAAAACCAGACTACTTTCATTCCATTGCTTGACTCAACGCGAAAAATCATGAAAACCTAAAAAACAACAATTTCTTCAGAAAATTTACTGAGGCGTAGCGGTATTGGAGATTTCACGCGATTGACATCGAATCCTGCA
The DNA here is from genome assembly GCA_964056735.1 of Allodiplogaster pararmata. Taxonomy (NCBI): domain Eukaryota; kingdom Metazoa; phylum Nematoda; class Chromadorea; order Rhabditida; family Diplogasteridae; genus Allodiplogaster; species Allodiplogaster pararmata. The sequence continues at coordinate 19,410,115 of OZ057409.1, forward strand.
CATTTACATTGAATTTCAGTTATCTTATATAATTTCTATGTGTGGAGACTGAATTAGAAGCTCATATGCTTGTGACATACTTGTACGCCCCTGACTGCGATATGTAATAGTGAAGACTGCGGATGCCACCGGTACTGAGCCGTAGACTGCAACATGCTTCCGCTTTCAATGAGAAATGTATGTGAAAACGTTTTCAAATAATACTAACTCTTTGATCATCGAAGCGAACAACTCTTCTACAAGCAAATATAATTTTTTCTGTGTCCTGTTTTAAAAAAAGTTTTGAAGAAAAACTTCACGATGAAAAACATGTAAAATTGCGAAAAGATGAAAATTGCGAAAAGATGAAAATTGCGAAAAGATGAAAATTGCGAAAAGATGAATCCTCGAATTTTCTGTTACACAGTCTAAAATGACTGAGTTTAACTGTTTTCCAACTTGAATTCAACAATTTATCTTTTTTTTCGTTTGCTACATATATCTTTGCGATCTTTGAAAGAACACCTTTTACATGCTTCGAAGTAACTCTACGGGCAACGAATTACTCTCTGGAATGGAAGAATTGGAAAGTGGTACAATTCACCAATTTTTTTTGCATTCTGTCACACCAATAAGCGGTCATGCTTTTTTTCTGTTTTCAACTCCAAGACAATAATGGTTTCTGTTTGAAATTCTTTTTCTGTTTTTTAGTTTTAACACATTTTCCAATCCCAGTAAATAGCCAGAGTGGGACGTTTTGAGACATAGCTGTTTAAATAATGTCCGTGTTTCTCATTTTTTAACAGTCAGTCAATTCACAAACACGATCCAAATACTTAAAAAACCATGGCATTTAATGTCACAAGACTTTGATTTTGAAGCTTTTAAAACGCAATATGACTGTCACGTGTTCATCCTGGCTTGCTTTGCGCTGACGGCTTCGCCAGAGGCTGCGAGGACCTTCTCCCTTACATTGTGGACGGTGTCGATGAGCTCCGAAAAGTTCACGCCACTCACGCACTTTGTTCCTCAAGGCACTCTCACGATCAGAAAGCCAAAGGCCCAGAGTGACGTTTTTATCACTTTTTTCTTTTTCATGATGATGATAATAACCTTCCTAGCGCTTATACATACAAGCCTCGCGGCACTACGCGCTCTTCTGAAATGATACGGCCTACCTTGGTACTCAGGGACTGCTTTCTGAGTCACTATTAAAGTGTACAGCAGAGTTAAAAAATAGTTAGATTTGGGCCAGCACTACTGCAAACTTTTTGGTGTTTTTGCCTTGAAGAGAGATAACACAGTCTAGGCTCCAATGATACTGGGAACAGATATCCGGACCCAATGCACAACAACTGGGTTTATTATCAGTTAGCTAAATGTTCTAATAAGGAGTTTTTTTAATTCATAAGACACGCTTGAAGTAAATTAATAGCACTCACTAGTGATTGGATCATTGGCGATGAAAAATTCGACGAGATCTCTATGCGCGCGAAGCCGTTCCTCGAGATCTCGAAGAGACACAATGTGACCAGAATCTAAATTAAATGCTAAACTCTCATTAATGCCACCATCTTTATCTGACGTGAAGCTGATTTCTCAAGACGCTTTTGTCTTAATTTTTCCTCTAAAGAAGAGCGGAGTTTTGTTTGTCTTCACAAGCTCCGAAATTACAAGGTGCTCATAACCTCATAACTTCAAAGAGCCAAGTTCCCATTTCGAATAAATTAAACTTACCCCCTCTTGCGGTAATCGCTCTCCCTAATGGCCTGAGGTGAGTTTACAGGACTGGCCATGAAATGAAAAACGGTTCCAAGACGTTCTTACATACTAACTGGAGCTGTTCTGTTCTCTCGCCACATGTGTTTTCTATGTATAGTTGTAACTTTTAACCCAAAATCACTGCTCTTAGTTTCAGAAACTCGCCAGAATCGACGACTCGCAATATGAGCTCTTCTAGAGTACACTCCAAGGTAGCCGCCAAGAAAACCGCCACCTGCAAAAGAATTTTTCTTGCTTTTTCCAAGAGCTTGTTGTAATTTTTCAATTAATATCAAGTTATAGTTATAAAAATATGCTCTCTGAAAAACACTCTAAGTGATGGTTTTTTCTCTGTTTTTTACTCTTAACATTTTAGAAATTTCTTTCTCTGTTTTCTTCTCTTTTTCTCATCATCTCTCTTTCTCTCTTTCTTTCTATCTCTGTATCCCTCTCTTTCTCTCTGTCTTTCTATCTCTGTATCCCTCTATTTCTCTTCCTCATTTTCTTTCTTTTATTTTTCTCTTTGTAAATACATTTATATGTATTAGGTTGCTTCATAAGTCCTGCGTCAATTTCATTTCGAAAACCTTGACCGTTCTAGTTCTCATTAAATAGTTTTTTTTAAACATACATCGAAATCTAAGACTCTCCTCTTTAAAATTGTTTCATTTTTTTGTTTTTTTCCTGTGATTACAAATTCATTCCTCCATTATCCGACACGCTTATCGAGAAGGAATTTCGCGCAATTATCTTTCACGAGTTCAAAAAGGTCAAAAAGTTGCCAAATCTACGCGAAGCATCAACGAGACTTCTGCCAGTACATCTACAAACTAAATTAAGGTAACACTTTTTATCGAAAAAATTAGTAGTGGCGATAAGAATCGCAAAGATGAATAGAGATGTGAAAAGGGGAAACGAGCTTCTGAAGTTGGAGATGACAAATTGAATAGAATAATCAATAACAGTCAGCGCAAAACTATTCCAGAATTCCAAAAAACTCATGATTCAATCACTATTCAACAGTTTTCCGCCTTTTAGAACGGCACAGCAAAGTGAAAAACTTGTCTAGGGGATAATTAATGATTTGAACGAAATCAAGCAAAGTCGTCGATTTGATGTCTCAGTCGCGCTTTTACTGCGACACGAAAAAAAGCTCTTTTCTGGATTGACTTGTGACATGTGATGAAAATGGAATCTTTACGACGACCGATGTCGTTCATAACTATGATTGGGTCGTTATGAACTTCTCTAACATTTCCTCAAACCAAACGCACAAAAGAAATGATCATGTTGACTGTTTGGAGGTCTTCGGCCTGTAACATCGTTCGATACTTCCTGAATCTTGGCGAAACATTACAGCTGAAAATTGTTGTCAACAAAATGATGGAATGCATCAGAAACTGTTTTTTTGTTTTGTTGTTTGGTTGAAAAGTGCAATTTCGGTTAACAAAAAAGAACCGATTTTTCTCATGAAATGACACGACCTCACGTCGCAATCAAGACTCATCAGAAAATGGAAGAGTTAGGATATGAAAATTTTGATCATCAGCGCCTACTCATCCGGTACCACTTATTCAAACAACTGGACCTCTTTTGGCGCAAAAAATCCTTTGAAACTCAAAGTGAAGTATAAATGGCTTCTCCGAGTTCAACTTCTCCAAGAATCCGAATTTTTCAGATATCAGCAAGAACTTTTAAGCCCATTGGAAAATTTTTTATATAGAATTGAATGGACATCTATTTACATAATTAATGAAATTTTCTTTTAAATTCAATTTATGATCGATTAATAGTCAGTGTTGAAATGACGCAATACTTATGAAGCAACCCTATATTAATGTTTGAAACTAACAGTGTCAGACATGGGCTTGTTGGGTATGCTATCGATCAGCCATCTATACATCTTTCCAACGGAGAAGCTGAGCTCTGCCCTCTTGCTCATGCTCTTCTTCAGTCCTCCCGTGCCACTCAGGGCAAAAAGAGTTGTAGCTTGGACACCGGCCTTCAAGCAACTGGAGAAGACTTCCAGAGGGAACGATACCTGCAAAGACAGCTGTTACATTCTTAAAGTACAATTGAGAAACGGTTTCACTTGATCCATGACACGAAAAACCTAATTTTTCATGTTCGGTTTTAAGAAAAAATGTTTGAAGAGGAAATTTTAAAAAAATTGTAGTGACATAATGTATGTCACTACAGGCCATTGAGAACAAAGGCATTCCACACCTTACGAAACACTATCACATGGAACAGTAACGTGTTCTAGTGTAGTGATAACGCGCTAGCAAGATTCAAGAAAAAGACGAATGGTTTCGATTCTGTGCGCTGAAAAAGCTTTTGTCCATGCTTAATAATGATTATTTCGTGTCTGAGAAGTGATCGGGATGACCTTGATGGCCGTCATCACTTCTTCCACGGTTAACTTGAGAGAATACAAACAGAGTCGTCGAATCTCTTCTGTCAAGGAAATCAGTGGCTTCTCCAGCAGACTGACGAGCCTATAAACAGCTGTCATATACTTTTTGGCTTCTCCAGCAGACTGACGAGCCTATAAACAGCTGTCATATACTTTTTGGCTTTTCCAGCAGACTGACGAGCCTATAAACAGCTGTCATATACTTTTTGGCTTCTCCAGCAGACTGACGAGCCTATAAACAGACTGACGAGCCTATAAACAGCTGTCATATAATTTTTTCTGGTTTAGAGAGTGCTTTTACGGTCAAATAATTTTATTTATCCTTTCTTTTTGAAACTCGAAACAGTCGTGCTTGTTTTGCATGAAATCCCTTTCTGGACGCGATGAATAGGAAGCATTTGAAATGAAGCCCTCGATTTGATTAGTTAAAAACCAAATCTTTCTGAGCTGATCAGCTTGAATATGTCCAACCGATAAGAATGAAACTTTCTATATTGGCAGAGTTGAAGTAAATTCAACACTCTTTTTTTGAACGTTGGTCGCATTTGAAAGCATGTACATATACTACCGTGCAGAAAGTTAGGACATTCTTCAACTTTCAGTGCATTTTTGCATTTTTCAGTCGATGCTAAGGGTATGGCTACCAAGTATTAGATATGTTCACCGAGTTTAATTGATTTGTTTGTTGTTTTGTAGTTTATATATTGATGTTTGTGTGAAGTTGTCTCAAACCAGCTTTTTTCTAATTGTCATAAACAAATCCAGACGCATTCTGAAGCAATTTTCTCTCAGTGATTGTGTTTTTGGTTGTGATTAAGCAGTTTTTGGTTGTGATTAAGCAATTTTCTCTCAGTGATTGTGTTTTTGGTTGTGATTAAGCAGTTTTTGGTTGTGATTAAGCAATTTTCTCTCAGTGATTGTGTTTTTGGTTGTGATTAAAGTTACTGATTTGAAAAGATTTCAGTCATATGGGCATTGCGTAGAAAGTTATGGAGAAGAATTGACAATGTCATAACTTTCTGCACGGTACTGTATATTTACATATGTATGTATACATATGAATAAAGAACTACATATATATTTGAATGTGATATACAAGTTCTAGTTTTTGGCAAGTTATTGGCATCCGGCCAACTTGGGTAGAGTAGAAGCGTCCAGGAAGTGACTGTAAGGCCGACATCTCCGTGACTGGAGAACAGCGACGACATCGCGAGCACTGAAGGGGAGTCCAGAAGACCTGCACTCAAATCACACTTCTTTTTCTCCATTGTGGGGGCTAGGCGTTAAAAAAACTTTTCGAGCCTATTTTTTTCAAGTCTTTCACTTTTTAAATCAAAAATGAGCCGGGAGTCTGCTTCTCACAGCCCTTTGCTCCGAACCAATGGAAATTTTTTAAACTTTAAACAAATGCTTTCTTTCTATCTTTCTGCCTCTTTTTTTTAAAAAAAAAACCTCTTTTTTCTCTATTTTGCAAAGTCTCTCTCTTTCTTTATCTCTTTTTTCTCTGTTCCTCTGTCTCTATTAATCCCACGTGGCTAATGAATTCCTTTTTTTTAATATAGCTCTAACTTTTATGCTATTTCTAAACGTTTCGAAGCGTAACCGCAATAATAACAAATATGTATGTAATTACAAGACTTCGGAGACTTTTTATATGTAAAAGTCGCAACCTAGTATGGAAGGAATCGGCGTCGGCCTCGGGGGGCCCTGGAGGCCGTTCCACATTGCATCGTAGATGGACACGCTCGCCCCTGCTAGAGGGCGACATGGATGAGCTGTTGGTGACTGAGCCTCCCGAGCCTCCCACATGTACTATCGTCGTAGTCTTGTGAGAAATACCTGGAGTCATTCGTTGTGAGTTGTTTCACCTGATCAGATATTTTTTCAAAACCTTAAAACTGAGCTTTAAAAATGTTTGGAGGAAAACAAGAGGACAAGTTGAGAAACTGTATCATCTTCCTCGCGCTTGTTCCCGCTCCCCTGAGATGCAGTTCAGACCTATCCCAGTAGAACCAGTGGCTGCCTGCTAGATCACTGCTTGTGTGATTAGCAGCAATGGGGAGAGTCAGATTCGTGCATGAGCACTACCAACATTTCTTAACTCCCTTGATTTGGGTGGATCTGTCCGGGGTGGGAGTCGAACTCGGGACTCTTCGCGCAATAGTCAAACATACTACCATTACGCCACCATTGGACAAAAAACTGTATCTAGAAAACATGAAAAAAACCAATAAATTCATTGCACTGAAAAATTGAAAGTCTGAGTCATTTAAGAGAGTGAGGGTAGGGAAACAAGAAGAGGATCGGAGAATAAAGTGTAGACTCATATTCAAATTCAAACGGAAAGAAACGACGACCGATGAAATAAGAAAATTTGTGGATAGTTTATGCTTTCACTCGAGGTCTTTGATGAAATCTCGGACGAAGAACGAGAAAGTCATAAGAGATCAATCTTGTCGTTGTTTTCCTGCTTACAGTAAGTAACAAAATATGGGAAACTGAATGCGTCGTCTTAATTGGGTGTTATGTTCAAGCGAACATTCTATATACTGTTGACCAGTCAACATATGCGAAGAAACCAAAGAGCGCTCTCTCTCTCTCACTCTCTCTCTCCCTCTCTAACTCACTTTTCTTTTACTCCCTCCTCTTTTTCTCTTCCTTTTTTCTCTTTCTCGTTCTCTCTTTCTCTATCTGTTCTCCCCTAACGCAAAAACCGGTTCAGTCACTCAAGATTCTACCAGAATAGTCTTCGAGCAAAGAACCTAACCTAAGCTGCCCGAATTGGTGCTTTCCGCCTCTTCATAAGAGTAGGGATCGTCGCTGAGATGGCGGGAAGCGGAACGGTATCCGCTGTCGGTCGGAGACCTGGTTGAGGAAGAGAGCTCCGTGGAAGAGTCCTCATCGAACCTCTGTGAGTATCTTTTCCCGCGTTCTCCATGAACCCTGTTAAAGAATGAAACCATTAATCTTTCTGGTGACAGATGATTGTTGGGAACTTTAAAGTTTTACCGGATGGGGAAGAAATTTACCTCTTTACTTATGCTTGTATGTATTCATGTGTGTGTGTGTGTGTGTAGGTATGTAAAGCGCCTTTCCAAACATTTTGGTGTACTACATTGAGGGAAAGCTCTTTATGGGTCCATTCACTTTTCGGTGAGTTTTGGAACAAGCAACTCTTGAGAGCCGGTCGCGCTATCCAAGCATACATTTTAACTTTCTCTTTCTCTCTCACTTTCACTCTCTCTCTCACTCAAGCTATCAAGCTCTTTTTTCTCCTTTTTCTCAACGTTCAGTGACCCGCATAATAGGTTAAACTCCTTACTCTGACGCAAACATTTGTTCGTAGGCCAGCCTTAATGAAACTTGCATCAAAAAGGTCCAGAAATACATCATCAGCTCAACCATTAAGAAGCTTGAATATTCACAGAGCGAAAAAACTTCTTGAACCATTCCATTCGAATTAAGAAAAAAATTTCGTGTATCTTTCAAAAACAAAGCATTTTATTACATAGAAATGTTATTTTGTAGAAAAATCACCCAACCTTAAAACAGAAGAAGTGACAAAAAATCAAGAAAAAATGGTAAAAATTTTAGATTTATATAAAATTGGTTCACTTATGTATGTACATTTGTGTACATAAATATCTGAACTTTTTTCTCTCTGAAATTTGTAATCGTAGTTTTTGAACATTGAAAGGTAAAAACTATTCTAATCATTCATGATTCTCATCAGGGCTGGGCGAAAAAAAAACCAAAAAAAATTTTCGAACTTTTTTTTTCGATTTTGAAAACCAAAAAAAATTTTCGAACTTTTTTCGATTTTAAAAACCAAAAATTTTTTTCGATTTTAAAAACTAAAAAAACTATTAAAAAAAAAACGAAAAAATTGTTTTATCTGAATGAAACTTTTTTCTCATTTTTAAAGTATTATTTTATGATGCTTCTCAAAGTTGTAATATATTTATTCATCTCAGATAATCATTGTCTCTAATTACCAGATTGCAACAATCATACATCACGAAAATCACCGTTTAAAGCTAAAGACTCGTTTAGCAAAAACAACAACAAACAAATTATTAATCTCTTATACAATAGCGTAAGAAAAAGTTTATAGAACTTCCACGTTCTTCTAATAAACTCCTTCAAATGAAAGGTTAACATCGAAGAGACTTGTTTTTTTTGTGAGTAGGACAAATTTCTTTAGTAGGACCAAAGGAGTAGGACCGACCAATCACTCGCAAGTTCTTTCCGAAATCAACGTGGACCCCTTCGACCCCATATGTTATCAATTCCTTCGACCTCATGTTTCCCCTCACATGGAAAACCCCCTTCCTTATACCTACCTTACCACGCATTTTCTATGAGTAATAAACTCAAACTCAAACTCAAGAAAAACCTTGACGTATTTAGGCCATTCTCAAAAGTATCTGTGCTTGAAAAAAGGTTCATAAACAAAACCAGAACTCATTCCTCACATTATAAGTTGTAATGCCACATGGATAAATTTAATCGAAACCCGCTGACAGGAATTTTGTAATTTTCAACAATAGCAGTCACATTGGAAAAAGATAAACTTCGAGAATACCGGAATTCGGTTCGATCGCTTCAATTAATTATTTGCACGCATGCGCTAAAACTCTTTTTGTAAAAAGCACTGAAACATGTACAGGCAGCCAACACCAAAACCACCGCAAAACTCTATTTTTGGCCTTTTTTCGGTTTTTTGGTTTGCTCTCGAAAATTTTTTCGACACTTCGAAAAAAACTTTTGTTGGAATTTTTTTTCGAAATTTCCAACAAATTTTTTTTGTCGATTTTCTGATTTTTCGAATTATCGAAAAAAGTTTTTTTCGACTATTTTGTTTTTCGAATTTTGAAAAAAGTTTTTTGTTCGACTATTTTGTTTTTCGAATTTTCGAAAAAAGTTTTTTTCGACTAATTCGTTTTTCGAATTTTCGAAAAAGTTTTTCTCCGAAAATTGTCGAAAAAACCAAAAAAACCAAAAAACCAAAAACGAAAAAAACCGGCCCTGATTCTCATTCACTACTAGGCGGCAATCGCGAAATTTTAGGAGTGTCTTATTGCAGTACACAACCGTATTCAAGTATTTTTTATAAATAAAATGAGTTGGACAAGATTATAAAAAGAGAAAGCCTAGGTTCTTTTTGAATTACCGTGTTATTTTTCTCTGCACTAAATTCCGCTTTGAGGCAGACAAACTACGCGCCTATTCATCTGCGGTACGGATTTCTCCTGGTGGACCCAAAGATTGTTCCCTGCTTCCACGCTTAAGTATACAGAAATGGGGAAAGGGGCAAGAAATACTGAAGTTTTGAGAATGCTTTATTTGGAGAGGTAAAAGACCCAAGGCAAAATGGTAACTTTTTCTGAGACTCATCACACAATATTCATTATACCATGTCGCTACACCAGAACTGTTTTTCTTTTGAATCGGCCTTTATAGGAAATTTTATGTCAAGCTAAAATCATATTTCAATTCTGTTTTCAATATGATGAAGACAAGAAAACTCTTAGTAAGCTTCCTTTAAGTCTTTGTAACACATAATATTCGAACACAAACTTCAGAATGACAAAAGCACTTTGATTCAAATTTCTGACTATTTTCTCAACTATTATTTTTGTCTTACTCTCTCTTTCTCTAACGCTCTCTGTTTATCTCTTACACTGGAACTCTAACTCTCTCTTCCTGTTTCTGTTTCTCTTTCCGTTTCTATTTACCAACATGTAGTTTAAATGTGTTTCGCACCGTTTTCATTAAAAGACCACCCGCTTTTTTCCATCGCTGCATTTTTCTCTTCTTCTAGTGACTTTTCTGTCAAATGATCAGCTTTTATGTTGATGCTAGAGGGTAAACCATAGAGAGAACAGTTTGCCATATCTACGAAGAGAGAAGGGTAGAGTGGAAAAGTCCTCTTGAGAGTTAGTGCGAGCGTCATTGACTTCTACGAAGTCAATTCAAGTGATATATTCATACTTCACTCTGAACAAACAACTCCCATTTCATCAGGCCAAGACATTTAAGAAAGACTCAAACAAGTCTTTTTGGATTAAGCAATACACATGCTTCCAATCATCGTGATGACCATTTCTATTCTCTAGAGGAACTTGAAAGAAAACATTCTGATTAAGTTAAGCATATGAAACTCTCCATGTATACTTGATATGGATATGCACCGTGCTAGCCACATGTGCTTGCATTACACAAGTACATGAATGAGTTTTGAAAAATTAGTCTTCAAAATAACAAAATTCTCGAAAAAGAGCTACATACATATATGATAAACACATCGGCTTTTATAGGATAAACACGTCTGTTAATCAACTCAAAAATTCAAAAAGGGCGCATTCTTGCGAATGCAGTTCGAATCGATCCCCGCAACTCGTCCAAAAGGCTTATTTAACTACTTAACTCTTTCAAAACTTTCAAAAATCATCACACCTTCGTGTAAAACTTTTATGTTTTCTTTATTAATCAAAAGTTTCACTAAGCAGACAATGACTGAAAAAAATGTTATTTTCGGAACCTGGAATTTCGAAAGTATTATACAAGACAAAAGAAGATTTAATTATTAAGCGAAGAAAAACTAGTTCACAATCAGGATAGAGCTCACATGTCTGTTTTTTTTTTGTGCTAGCGAGCGCCTTACCACATTTTTATCGAGGACCCATGAAGTATCAGTGCGGATATATTGTGTACATAAAACATTCAAGGACCTTTTGATTTGAAAATAATTGCTTCATAGTTAACTTCATTTCTATGTATGAAAGAAAGCGAAGCAATAACTGACTTTTCGATGTCCGGTGCACTGGAGGAAACATTCGGCGTACTCTTGTAGAGTGCGCGGATGTGTTCGAGGTCGTGCAGAGGCGGGTCTTCCGCCTGTGTCACTACTCGATGTAACTCGCTCTGTGAGGGCGAAGTGCGGAGGAAGATGGAGCGCGCCTTCCGCTGCTTAACTCACTCATCTTGGTTGTTTTATGAAAAACATCTCACTTGCGCTTTGCCATGCAACAAGGCAGGGCGAGCACTCCCCTGAGAGGGGCGACAGGCCTTGTCTGGTAGAACCGGGGGCTGTGCTCTGAGTCACTGCTTGTGTGTGAAGCAGCAATGAGTGTAGTGAGACTCTTGCAAGCATTACCAACATAACGCAAGTCGCTCGTTCATGGTGGATATGGTCGGAGAAGAATGAGGGGTTAAAAACCACAATAGCTGCGCACACTACCACTATGCCTAACTCTAAACCATTGTTTCATAGATACAATCAATTTTTTAAAAAAAAATTTGCAATGTCTAGAACGGTCAACTTACCTTTTTTGTTCACTTCCCTATTTAAGTCTATTCAACAACCCGGCTTCTGGGGAAGGCTAAAAATCTCGTTGAAAATATACCGAAATTTTTAAACGTTTTACTATCAACACTTAAAAAGAGCTAGCGTATCGAATATTCTACGAATTTTTCGTCTTATCAAGAATTTTCAAATAGGTTTCTGGCAAGACTTGAATAAATCGAAGAAAAGTATTTCAATTCAATGAGGATTATTTTTAGTTAATGCATCATTTCCTCACTAATGAGGGCGCCCTGTACAAGACCCCTGAATTGAGATATGGACCCATTCTGGTAACAGCAATGCATGCTCCCTGGATGCTTGATAGTTTTAGCACGTATTAGGGGTAAGTAAGAGACGATCAAGCCCTAATAACAATTATTTACCCTCAAGTTAGATAAAACTTAGGGAAATCGCACAAAAGAAAGGCACACAACCTTTGCACCGAATTCTGAGTGAACCTTTCATCCATTTCATGTCACATCAAGGATGGGTGATTTGCCAATCACATGAAATGGTGTTATAAACAATATAATGGAAGTACTGGTGTACTTTAATCACCTTCTCGAAACGCAATAGGACTACCTGATTGGGAGAGTATCGGTGAGTAACTTGCTTGTCTGAACTCGGGATATAAACAACATCATCAGCATCCACAACACCCGTCACCTGAAGTCAACAAGCATATTATATCGTATCCGGAAGAAATCTTCTCGGTTTTGGTTCGATCGCTCAACCTCCCCCCGCCCTTACCCGCAAACACGATGGCCTTATAATGCGCAAATTGAACTGCTGGAAGCAGTCTATAGAGCTTGAACTCCATTAAATAGTTTGTTCCAGCAAACTATGTATTGAAGTTCAAGCTAAATACTTAAGATGTTCAAAAACCACACAAAAACGTTCATTCACACAATTCGAAGTAACTAACGCCTAGTCAAGACGCAAAACATTAAGACACAAGGCGGAGAAATGCTTCCTATGCCTCAACCTTGCTTCCTTTGAATGGAGCAGAACTCGAGGCGGAGTGAGACAGTGCTGAGGGCCGAAGCGACTTTAGTGCAGCCGTGAGTTTGTCTGGTAGACTCTGCTCGCTGCTGTAGATGGCTGACGCTCGATTTGGCGGAGCCTTACCCCGTGCACTGTCAGACAAAGTCATTCCACAAAATAACTAATAAACATACATAGTTGATTTCCCTGTTTGCAAAAAAATCTCATCAGTAAGTCTCGTGAGAAAGAACTTGTTAATTGAAAATTGGACGCAGTCGTCTCTCGGTGTTACCGGGACCAAAGAAGTTACTCCTCGTCTACCAAGTACACATTACATTGCTAAGATTGTTCAGACGAAAGCCTTGCTCTTTGATAAATTAATCACTGAAAGCTTAGTCTTTTCAACATGCGTCGCCGATCAAAGATTTCTTCGGATTTATAAAGTGAAGTTTGGCGAAAGCCAAAAAACTTCTACATAATTCTTAGTTTTCAGTCCGTGTTTATACACTCAAAGAAGGCATAACTTGAGACTTTTGTTTCTAACCGCAGTCCCATGCGAGGTAATCCTCCTCCTCCTCCGCTCGTAGCTGACAGGGGGCTGGCTGAAGAAGCAGCGCCGGAAGAAGAGAAACGATCTGGCGCGCAGTAGGAAGTGCGATTCAACGCTGAGGGCGCCGGAAGAAATATAGAGCGGCGCGGTTTCTCCGCAAGCTGCAGTAGACGATCTCGCGAGTCCAGCTGACTCGAGGAACTGGAGAGTAAGTATAGAATTATTAGCAAACGTATGTTTTCGTCTATTGCTTACGATCAATGTTTGCTTACTATCAAAAAAAATAATTATTCAAAAAATCAGAGAATGACAAGCAAAATCGCCAATGCATCTCACAATGTATAGATATTATGCAAGGCCTATTTTTCATACTTACCCTGTACAAGAAAGTATATAATAGAAACAAAATACTAAATTGAGAAGACATAAGCAATGTAATCTTTCCAGAAAAAACTTTTGCATCTAGAAAAACAAATTGAAACTCAAAATTATAACAAACGGAGGTGATGTTGGTTTCATTAATTCTTTAATAGACCAAGAAGCTTCTGCATTTGTAAAGAATGGAAGAAATCGAAAAGAGTTCCCTTCGACCATCGGATGTGTCAGGGGAACGGAAGCAAAGAACTGTCGGGTTGTCTTTCTGGTCAAAGAAGGCAAGTCGTGCGTAGGAAGAAATGTTTGACAAGAGCAGAAGAGTGCAGTTGGTGAGTGTGTGGGAGAGAGAGAGAGATACAGAGTGGACTCAAAGAACAAAGCACTAAGGAGGAGCTTGAAGAGAGAGAAAAAGAGCGACAGAAAAAGGGGAGAGGCGAAGAAGACCAAAAGCATAGTGTAGAGTACGAGAGATAGGTACAGCATATGAGGCGTAGAATCAGTGAGGAGGAGAAACTCTAAGTGCTACATCATAACAACCATTTAAGGAGTAGCTGAGGAGGAGCATCTTTTGAAAGATCAACAAGAACGGTTGATGGGCATTTCGCGGAGCTCTTTGCTTGACCCTTCACTGGTCACTCACTTCCTCTTCTCTCTGCCTCACATCTCTTCATTGGTGCACTCTCTTATCACACTCCAAAAGCAACAGCGGCAAGTCGAACTTTAAACTCGAGAATCCGCTAGCAAGCGTTCTCTAGCTGGTTCTTCTAACTGTTCTCTTCTTCTGCTTCGACTCACTCATGCAATGTTACACACACTGAAATGCGATGCTGGGAGCCGTGTGGAAGAGCCGCCACAAGCACGTCATCACACACTATCCGGGTCAACAAAATGATGAGACGGAAATTTGCGGTAAGGACAGTTCGTCGTCTCAGCGGATAATTCACGACGTTTTTCATCGCACGCAGTCCTCCAAACGTGAGAAGCCATGAGAGTGGAGCATTCTCAGTAGAGAGAATCTCGGATAGTTGAATGGAAACAGTGAACGGTTTGAATTACCCCTTTCTTATGACACAAATATTTATTATTATTTATCCATTAAGAATTCACGCGAGCATTCTACCTTTTAAAAAACCTTTTTTATTGGCCGGCCTGTTGTAATAACTTTTAAAAAAACTTTTCTTATTGCCTGGTAATTAAATTTGTCTCAAGATTTAAGTGTTATTTACATAGACTTTTAAAAAGTAGGAAGATTTTGACTGCTAAACTAGCGCGGAGGTTACCAGAAAGGATTTGGTGGCTAAGAAGAGAACGGATTGATGCGGCAAGAGCTCTTTGATGCCTCCCATCAATCAAGTCATTCTATCCTCGGTTTCGTTCGTTTTCTTTCTTCACTTTAAATCCATCTACAAACTTTCCCAATTCCTAAACCTAACTCGCTTTTCTCTTTCTCTATCTAATCTCTCTTAGTTTTCACTTCTTTCGCTCTTTTCTCTCTTATAGCTCTCACTTTCCTATAGCTTCTCTCTCTCTTTTCTCTCTTGAAGTTTTCTCTTACCTCTATATTCACCTCTCTTCCTTCATCGTTGTCACCGCAAAAGGACTCTCCCGTGAAAATTAGAGAAGACTCTACCAAGGATATAAAGCGGTAAAGAAGATGAAGATTGAGAACGAGAAAAAGGACCCATAGAGAGTCAAAAAAGAGGGAAAGTGTCGTTAAGTCTTCGTGATTTCGACAATCATTCCAAAACTTGATATCGGTTGAGAAATCGATTAATCACTATTTTAGCTGCGTAATTATTCAAAATATAACACAACTTTCACTCAAAACTTAGACAAGGTGCTCCTAAAATACGTCTGAACTACTGTTGAAAAAAAAACAAGTAATGAGGAATGATAAAAATTTTGTAGTCAGAGAACTCAAATCCAGTATTACTGTAAAACAATGAAACACGGAATTCATTGAACTGATTTAGGCCGACCCGAGCTGTAGTAATGGATTCAGCAGAGTAAAAAAAAACTCATTCGGAAAATGGATCTGCGCGGCATTCCACATAACACCAGTTTAAAAAGGCAATCAACCAAACGACGCCAATCAACAACATGTTCTACACACGCAACTAGTTCCAAAATTATATTGATAAGTCAACTAACCAAAGAAATTTCCAGTTCAGAACCAAAGTAGAAGAACGCAATCATTGCATCCCCAAACCACGCCCTGACGCTTATAAAAAAAAAGTCATAAGTAGGCAGGGCAACAGACAGAGACTAGTCATTATGACAAATCATGTTTTGGACGTGGTAGGAGAGAAGGAAATGTCAAGGGAGAATAGTGCCGAAGGCTGTTCTGTGGTTCTACTTGCTCGAGATGCTTCGTGCTCCGCTCGAACCTGCTTCGAAACACCAGAGTAACCGAGAATGGGTAGGAATGCACGAATAACAAAAATGCTCCAATTTTCCTTCCTTCTCGAAAAATATTTTTCGAACAAAACTAAAACGATAGAAGCTGGTAAGGTGGTAAGGACATGAGGGAGTGCATAAGAATGGTCTCGTTACTTTAGAAGTATGTTGAGTTTTGAAAAAAACACATCATTGCAAAAAAAAGTTACAAAATAATCCTTCTATATGGGTGTTTGGCATCAAAAGATAAGTAATTCAGTTCGATCGAGAGCTAGGGCTAGGAAGTTGGGCAAGAAGCTGGAGTTTCACAGCAAGAAGTTCTGGTAAACAAAGAGGAGAAAAGGAATAATCAGAGATGGGCAATAAGAGATAAATTTTATAAAAGAAGAGGGAAAGTTAACCCAAGGCTGCTAAAGAAAAAAATCAAACTTTATAGTGTTTGGAGGTGAAAGAAATGAATTGAGGCTGAAGGAAGTAGAAAGAGGATCAGAAAACGAGTTGAGAAATAGAAGAAGATGAAAAGGGAATCTAGAAAATTGTAGATATCAAGAGGCGTGGAAAAGAGAGTAACTTAGATAGGGAGAGAGACAGAGAGAAATATAGAAACATAGAGAGGAAGAGGGAAGGTGAAGTAGTTCCCATGAAACGGAAGAAATTGTCATTCTTATCTTTCTTTTCTTTTCCACCGACGGCGGTCGCTGTTAAGAACCTCTCTTTGTTTTTAGGAAGTTCGCTAAACTTTCTATCTTCAGAACTCGCAGTACCGTATAGACAATCTGATGTCCGACTCAAACTCTTACATGTAATCGCTTTGCATCAATAACATCATGCGAACCGTCGAGAGAAAGGAAAAAAGAGGAGGGAACATGAGCATTTGTACTCGACTGCGAAAAACAGGAAAATGAAGCAGGAAAAGTAAGAAGACCGGGGTCGAAGAATTGAAGGGTCTGAAGAATACTAAGAACATATAAGAGAGCCAGTGGCGAGCTACATAAACAAGCAGGGTGTTACTCGCATCAGAGGATTGTCTACTTCTTCTTCTTCTTCTTCCTAGCGTTTATCCCGCCGCCGGGCAGGGTCCGCTTTGTAGACTGCACCACGCCATTTCACCCGATCAGCTGCGTCTTCAGTCTTCAGCCCGGTCGTGTTCATGTCTACTTCGATGCAGTCTCGCCACCTAGTTTTGAGTCTGCCTCTGGGTCTTTTGCCCTCTACTTCGAGGTTCCAGGACGATTGAGAAACGGAATGGGGATTTGATCTTATCACGTGCCCGTACCATCTCAGCCTTGACTCTCGAAGCTTTTCAGATATAGGGGCGATGCCCAGACGATCTCGGATGGTTTCATTTCGCACCATGTCTAGACGAGTGAGTCCGAGGCTCCATCTCAGCATTTTCATCTCCATAACATGCAGCATCTGTATAGTCTTTGCTGTGCATGGAGAACATTCGAGGCCGTACAACGCTACTGGTCTGACAACTGATCGGTAAATTTTACTTTTCAGTCTGTCAGGCATTCGCTTGTCGCATAGTACACCGGTTGATTCTCTCCATTTGAGCCAGGCAGCATTGACTCTCGCAGCAACTGTAGCCTTGGGGTCTAGGTCTGCGGTGATGTAGAATCCGAGGTACTTGAAGCCATCCACTTTCCGGAGTTCGGTGTTCTTGACTTTGATGGTATTCGAGGTATTCGAAGTACTTTTTCCCATTTCCAAGTACTCAGTCTTTTGGAGGTTTAGTCGTAGACCATAGTCACTGAAGCGTTCGTTCCACTCTCCTAGCTGTTTCTCCAAGTCCTCTGTTGTGTTGGAACATAACACAACGTCGTCAGCATACAGTAGAGTTTTCGGAGGGCTTGTTTGTAGATCTCTGGTGATCGTGTCCATTATCAGTATAAAGAGCAGGGGGGGGGAAAGGGCGGAACCTTGATGAACTCCTACAGCAACCTTGAATGACTCCGAAGTACCCGCTGGACTTCTCACGGTACTTCTAGAGTCAGTATACATCATTTGAATCCATCTTATGTACTTTTCTGGGACTAGGTGGTCTCGAAGAGAGAACCATATCAGCTCATGAGGCACACGGTCGAAAGCTTTCTCCAAGTCAAGGAAAGCGCAATGGACTGACTTCGCCTTTTCCCTGTGTTTCTCTAGATAAAGACGAATGGCGAAAATAGCATCTGTTGTTCCACTTCCTTTGACGAAGCCACACTGATTGACGGTTGTGCTTACAATTTTGCGGAGCCGTGCTTCGATGATCTTTTCCAAGATCATTGTGGTATGAGGAATGATTCTTATCGGCCGGTAGTTGGAGCATATTGTGACATCTCCTTTCCCTTTGTAGATGGGTATTGTAGATGATCTACTCCAGTCTTCGGGATACTCCAGGCGAGCAGTGGCTTTTTGAAAGAGGGTCGTAAGATGGAAAAGTCCACAATCACCTGCGAGTCTCCATGCAGAGGCGGCAAGATCATCTGGCCCACATGCCTTTCCGTGCTTCATTTTCTGAAGGGCTTCTCTTACTTCAATCTCTGAGATGGTGGGAACTGGTCCTTCTACTGGTAGGGACAGCGGGACGGGAGGGTGGTCGAACTCGATGTTCGAGATTTCCTCGAAATGTTCTCTCCATCGCTGACAAATTTCGACATTGGATCGGAGGAGTATGCCGTCCCGGTTCTTGATTGTCCGCACGTGAGAAAGGTCTTTTGCTGCTGTGGCTCGTGCTTTGCAAATCCGGAAAATTTCCTTCTCTCCTTGAGGCGTGTCGAGCTTACTGTAGATTTCTTGGATGGCTGAGGAGCGTGCCTTCGCTACGGCTCTCTTAGCTTCTCTCTTCATACATAGGTACAGAGCTCGGTCAGCTTCGGTTCCGGATCGTTTCCATTGCTTGAGAGCCACTTTCTTCTCCTTGACAGCAGTTTGAACGTCTTCGTTCCACCACCATGTCTCCTTGTCTACAATGCGTTTGCGACCTGGTTTTGTTAAGCCCAGCGTGACTTCTCCTACCGCCTTCATCTTGTCTCGAACGAACCTCCAGTGCTCCTCAATGGAGTCAGGGAACGTTTTTTGGAGAGTGTCCGGGGATAGGGCGAGAAGAAGCTGATGCATGAAGCGAACCTTGTTGTCACGTACCTTCCACCATTTTATCCGAGAAACTTCGTTCAGAGGCTTTACGTTGCATTGCTTCTGGGAAAATCGGAGATCGATTATAACTGGATGGTGCTGCGAGGAGACGTTATCGCTCGGAATCACCTTGCAATCAGTGATGAGTCTCAGATTGGTTCTTTGCGTCATCCAGAAGTCGATTTGGGTTTTCCTTCCACCACTGCAATACGTGGTGAGGTGAGACTCTCGTTTGCAGAAGAAGGTATTGCAGATGGAAAGATCGTGCTCTTCGGCAAAACTCAAGATTCGCTCTCCTTCTGCATTCGGCAAACCATAGCCGTTGCCTCCATGAGCTCTCTTATGGGCTTCGCATCTTCTTCCTACGTGCCCGTTCAAGTCTCCTCCGATCATGAGAGTTTCTTCCGGAGAGCATTTTCTGATGACGTCATCGAAGTCTTCCCAAACCCGTCTTTCTCGGAGTCGCTGCATCCTGCCTGCGGTGCGTAAGCACTGACTATTTTGAAGAGTTTGCCATTGCATTCCAAGGAGATGGACATCAAACGATCTGAGATTCGACAAACTTCCGTGACGGATGTGGCAAGGTAGGAGGCAGCGATAATTCCGACGCCATTGCTGGCTGCTGATGAAGTATTGCCCGAGTACCACAGCTTATACCTCCCGTCGAGCTGCTTTGCTTTCCCTCCTTTCCACCTAGTTTCCTGGAGGCATGCCAGATGTACTCTTCTTTTTGCCAGCATGTCACAGACTTCCATGGACTTCCCCGAGAGACTTCCGACGTTCAAGGTAGCTAGTCGGAGGCGTGTAGGCACTGCTATTTGATTAAATCGAGGACGCGGCCTATTATTCCTCGAAGACCCTCGCATATTTCTCACGTCGATCGGGATTCGACGCGCGTCGCTTGAAGGGGACGCCCTAGCATTGGGGTTACTCTGATGGTGCATCTTGGGGGGATGCGACGGTTTCTTCATAGACCGGCTTGTCGCACGAACATCCAAGTCGATAGTTCAGCCTGACGTCCGTTTACGACCCTTTGGGCCACATAACCCGGGATTTTGGGCTATGTGGGCTAGAGGTTATTTTTTGGACACGCCTCTTGACCGTGTCCCTTAGGCCAGTGAGATAACAGTGAGCGAGCATTTTATAGGATGTGGGCTGCCCAGTTCCCACACCCACCCGCGACGCTCACTAGCCTAAGCCCCTCTTTGGTCAGCCATGGCAAAGCCACCAAGTCTCCCATCCGCCTGCGGGAGAGGCCCCACATACGCCATCGGGGTAATCAGCGCGTGGTGAGGATTGTCTACAAACTTTCAAAAAAAGAGGATTGTCTACAAACTTTCAAAAAAGCACTTCTGCAGATTTCCGTTTTCTCTCAATTTTTCTCTTCACCTTCGTACTGTCTTTTTTCTACACACGCAAAGCGTGCTTACCGGTTTTTTTCTTCTCAAGAGTTATAGGAAGAAACATCTAAGAAACAAGATTGCAGAAAAAACTCCTCGAAATTCTCAGTGGATTTCTTGATTGACTCAATCGAGAATCCAAAAGTGTACCTCATTCAAAGTTCTTTCTTTAAGCTCAGTCACAGCTCTAAGAAAAACTTCGTTTTTTTTAGAAATGCAGTCTTTTTTAAAGTTTTAAACAAGGATAGTAACCACGGTTGTGATGTTCATGTTGACTTTTTTCTATCCCAGCATTCAGGCTTCTCCAAGTAAATGCCTACCCAATTCTAGTTACGACTTACTGATGGACACTCTTCGCACTGAGATATGTAACCATAACATATGGTTGACTGAAATTCTCATCAACTTCCCATATGATGGACTAAGAGCTCACATGTGGGGTTTAATAATCTTCCTCGTGCTTATTCCCGCCTTGCGGCAGAGTACTCCCTCCCCTAGGAAGAGATACAGGCCTCTCCTGGTAGAACCAGAGCTTGTACACAGGGTCACTGACTTCTAGTGTGTCATCAGCAAAAGGGAGAGTCAGATACCGCGCAAGCACTAGCGACAATTCTCGAATCTCTTGGTATGTTGGTATGAGTGGATCGGTCCGGGGTATAGGCCGAACCTGGGTGTCTTTCCATAATATTCTGACACATTACCTCATTTAAACCCATATCTGGCTAAGATGTAATAAATTTAAGTAGTATTTCCCAAATACATATACTATTTAGATACATATCATACGGGTTTGGAGAAAACACATGAAATTTGTTGATTACTCAAAAGAAAATATCAATAAAATCTAAGCCTTATGAGCTAATCGTTTTACTTTTTCAGCCATTGTGACTTGAGGAGAAAACGTTTCGAACTTTTTTTTTTAAATATAAACATTTTTCGACCTTCGAAGGATAACCGAGAAAAAATTTTCTTTAAAGATTCGTGAAGAGTCACGAAAAAGGTCATCAGGTTTTCATTTTTGCAGTCAAACTTTTCAAGTTGAATAAAAGGCTATAACTGTGTATGAGATTATATAAAGTAAAGTTAATCCAAGAAAGGGTAAGATAATGGAGAAAACCATACTTTCTCGTCAATTATTTTTTCGTTTTTTTAAATGGTTTTGAAGAAAGAAAAAAAAGAGAAAAAGATGAAAAGTGAAAAGTTTGAGAGATAAGGTAAGAAAGAGGCTTTAATAAGAAAGGGAAATAGAGAGGAAGAAAGAGCTAGAGGAATTGAGAGAAAAGTAAGGGAGGGAGTGAGAGAAGAAGAGAGAGAAAGGAAGAGAGACTGAGAGAGAGAGGGATAGGGGTAAAAAAGAGAGAAAGAGTTAGAAGAAGAGAGAGAAAGGGAGAGAGAGAATCTGCTCAGCATCAGTAGTTGCAAGCACACATAGTGACAAGTGAATACAGAGTCTAATTTAAGAGCGAGTGAAGAAATCGCACGAGACATAAACATACATATGTTTAATACAGTAGAGATCGCATCACTGAGAAGAGTAAATAATTATTTCTTTGTTTATTCATACATGATGTGACAAAACATAAGATAATTCATACAATAAGCTAAGAAAGAAGCAGATCCTGAAAGCACCAAGAAGAACAATGAAGATTCAAGAAGAAGCGAGGAGAAACAACGCAAATCAACGTGAAGAAAGTACAAGAAATAGAGATCAAAGGAATTGAGATGGTCTCGAGAGACGAGATTGAAAGGGCGTCAAGTACGCACCCACTCCACAGAAAAAAGAAAAGACTTGCGCGGAACCAGGCGTGTAATAAAGCAAAATGCAAAGATTAGCGGTCTGTCAACGGTCTGTTTCCAGCCTTCAGTCACAGTCTTGGAACAGATTTCTTATACGAAGTTTTCAAAAAACATCATATAAGATGAATAGGTTAGTATTAATATCAGCCCCTATCTAGGTTCCAAAAAAAACCCCTCCCGTTTTAAGGAAATTTCTACACTAGAGTTTGGTTATGCTTTTCCCAAAGGAAGACATTGTGAAATGAATGATTTATTATGCATAGAACTTTGACATCACGTACCCATCGACTGATCAGTTATAGCTGTGGCATGAAGTCTTTTTCGCACAAATCAGCAAAAAGAATAGGAGTAAGAGTGGAAAAAGCATAAGAAACAGAGAAAAGGGAAAGAAGAGAAACGAGGTAAAGTGGAGAATTAAAGAAAGAGAAAGAACACGAGAGAAAAAGAGTGAGATAGTATGTAGTGACTAAAAAGCATGAGTGAAGCCCTCACTGTGAGCGAGGACACTTCTCTCTCTCGAATTGCTGTAATATGTATGCGAACAAATCAACAGAAAATCAGATGCACAAGTCTCAAAGAAAGGAAGCGCTTGACGGAAAGATAAAGTCCAACAGCAAAGGAAGACGGAGTAGAAGACAAAGAAGCAGATAGGAAAAGACAGAGAAAGAGTAAGAGAGAGAGAGAGAGAGAGAGAGAGAGAGAGAGAGAGAGAGAGAGAGAGAGAGAGAGACAAAGGAGAAAACAAGACAAGAAAAAGTATACCTGAGCAAAGGCGATTCGCATCATCGGGTTGAGCAGCTTACGACAGGAACTGACAGATATTATATGTATGTAGTTCAAGCTTCTATACTCATTACCGAAATCTTGCCACCTAAGAATCGTTTTAATAGTCTTAGGTCAACTTTGAGAAAGTCATTATTATACAGTGTTTAGAGAAAACGACGAGAAAATTTCAGAGTTTTGTATCGCCGAGAAACCCCATTTTTGCAAGGTTTTCTAATGAAGGCAGTTTCAACCGACTAATTTTTAGGAATAAGAGAAAAATTAAAAGTCAACGCTTTTTCAACGTCTTTTCACTGAAACAATTGTTCTCAACACTTCCTTGACCAACATATGTAATAAAAACTCTTTCACCTTAATCAATTCTGTGAAAAAGAACATACATAATTAAGTGGTCCAATTTTTTTCACTCCTACAAAAAAGGGTTGTCGTGAACATTATCTCCAAGCCAAAGACAACCTGGGTCGTGAGGGCTTCCTCTTGTTTCCCTTCTGGTTTCCCCTTCGACTTTCCCCGCGAGTTATCTCTCCTTGTTTCCTCATCTTCTTCTTTTTTTACGCTTTGCCACCTTTTCAGTCTCTCGTCTTCTTCTTTGATCTCTACCCATTCTCTCTTGACAACACGTTCTGAAGCTTCGCAAAAAGAAAAAAAATGTGTTGGAGAGAGAAAAAAAGAGGAAAAAGAGATAACAAATGAAATGGTCAAAAGTGTAAGGTAAAGAAAAAAGAAGATGTGCTTTGTGCCAGAAAGAATTCCAGATAATTAGTGCAAAAATGATGAGAAGAAGAAAAAAATTTTTGTAGTAAGAAATGAATATAGTGATCGTCCTAACACTGTAACCTGTGTTTTTGCATTCACATTAACATTTCAGAACGTAAATTAGAAAAGTATTAATACTAAAATCATCTACTACTACTACTATTTTCTACATATTTAGATTCATGTGTACCTTTCTTTACCTCGCATTGAACCTCTTTCTCTATTTCCCTCTTTTTCTCTTTCTCTTTTTTCCTCACTCTTCCTCTCTTTTTTTCTCTCTCTCTCTCTCTTTATCTCTTTTTCCTCTTTCTCTTTTGCTCATTCTTTCTCTCGCTCTCTTTTTCTCATTGGCTTTTTACATCTCTCCGTTCTCCTTCACTTTCACGGTTCGCGGATTCTCAGTATACTTCTTCCTCATTTTCTTCCTCTCAATCATGTGCTCGTGTTAGCACGCTGTTGTTACGCACCTCCGCTTGCGCCTGTGTGGAGGTTCCCGCTTGGATGGTGGTGCTGACCCGTCTGTGATGGGGCCTCAGTTTTTCCTTTCCCTTCTTCTTTTGGAATAGAATAGAGTGCTTCTGAACGGCGCCCACTTCTCTCTCTCCACTCATCGTTTGCCAAAAAGAGGAAGATAGAGAGAGAAAAGGTAAAGAGAGTAAGGGGAGAAAAAGAGAGGGAGTATCGCCGTGAAGATATGAAGAGGAAACGCAATTAGGGCAAATAAGAACTCTTCCTCAAACTCTCCCTCCTTTTTATTCATCCCGCATAATTCCACCTCACTGAAAAAGTGTGTTTCTCACCTTCTTCAGTGGGGCTCTGTCATCATAGAAGTTTTTTCAAAGTTTTAAACTGTATTGGAATATGCTTCATATTTTCGTGATTCTTACAAAATGGATATCGCATGAGCAATGTAATTCAATGAGGAACCCATAGTTTTAATTAACCATCTCTAGTATCAACTCGTTAGCTCAGAGAAAAAAGAGTGAAAAAAATCATAAAATATTGAACGAAAAATGGGTATCTTTTAAGATTCGCTTTGAAACAGGATGTAGTTTTTTTGTGGATTTATCCATAAATTTCAAAAGTTTGATATTTTTCTGATTAACTTAAATTCTAAACCTTTTGTATGTATCTTTAACAAATTACTTTTTTTGGCGATGAGAATGTTTTAGTAACTTACAGTAAACCTAGCTGAATTGAAATTTTTACGCTACTTTACGGAAAAAAGCTTCATGCACGAATGAGAAGACATACTTCAAGGAGACATATGCTTATATCTTATTTATTGTCTGATCACTGACGTTTACAACAGTTTTTGAATGGTGACCACTCGTTAGAAATTAAAAAAGAAATAAAGTTTTAACTAATGAAAATGAGCTTACATTGGTCAAAGTTCTCTAAGAGAGCAAAGCTTCTTTAATGTCAAGTTTAATAGAGATCATTTATTCTTAAAATTGGATGAAAAACTTACTGATTCGAAGGGTTTTTGTTGCGTAGCTTGGCTTGGATGAAGAACTCTTCAGCGGGCGGGGAGTAGTATGACATGTGGACTGGCCGAGACATCTTCCACGACAAGCCAATCACCGATTTACTTGGTGGGCGAGCAATGAAGTCGGCCGATTCCCTTCTCTCTTTCCCTCTCTCTACCTGCAACTCTTCACCTTTTCGTGATAGAAGATCGTTAAGAAAAGCCGGTTCGTGTCGCTTCATCTTGCCGACTTAGGCCTACCGAAAACTGAGCCGCGAGATTTAGCCAAGTGAAGTAGGAAAGAACAAAAATAAATGAATCATCATAAGATCAGAAAACAGTTAGAATAGGGGAACATCTTTTTAGTTCGCAGATAAATGTCGAGATGAGATGAGAATGATTGTGAGTGCTTTCGTCAGAGAAAGTTCACTTGAAGAATGCAGCTATCGTTGAAGGGTTTTTGACTTTTTGAACATTGAATGCTTCTATCTTGATAAGAAGAACAACAAAAAAAACAGAAAGGCGCAAGAAGATCGAGGGTTGATACTGAGAGTTCGGGACGGAAATAGGGTTTACTCTTCATATTGGTTGAATGATTGATTGCAGGATAGATATGATGAACAGCATGATTTGTGGCAGAAGAGGTGAAGAAGATATGTACATATGTACATACAAAGAAGAATTGAGACGAGGCGGGAGAAAAGGCCGTCTAGAAGACATACAGTGAAGAGATCAGAGAAGAGGCCAATGGGTAAACTAAGAGTACAATACAAAAGAAAGAAAGAAAGAAGCTAATAGAGTTAGTGAGAGATAGAGAGAGAAAGGAGAGAGAGAGAATAATAGAAAGAGGAAAGACAGAGAAAGAGAGAAAGTGGGAGAGAGCTTCTAGATCATCGAAGACGAGAAGCTAATAGAAAATTAAGCAATTGAGAAGACTAACTAGAGGGAAATGAGCCAGGGGAGCAGTGCTCTGCACTCGACACATCGTTTCTTTTTTCAATCAAGACACTTCTGCCTCCGATTTACTGCATGGAGAAAAGAAAGGAAAGCACGTGAGAAAATTGAGTAGCATGAAAACTGTCTGGCAACATATTTATGGTGTGTTGGTGTGAGGAAAATGAGTGATATCGAGTTTGCATAGGGTGATGGTTTAGAAGATAGGCAAGAGAATGGATTTCAATGTCTTAAAGTACGAGCTTTTTTCGTCATGAACAAGAAGATGCACCGGCTGAAAAATTCAAGAACAAAAACCCATTTCATTACAAAGATATAGTTTTCATAAGAAAATGAGGTAGAAGTTACAATAATGACGAGAATAGGCAGTAACTTTCGAGAGAGAAATAACTCGAGATGCAAAATTTCTAAGTATGGTAGCATTTATCTTGAATTTGCCTGACTTTCTTCGCTTAAAGTTCAAAACCCTGATTGTATGTGATATTCTTCAAAAAGTTGACGGTATTACTTATTATGAGATGTTATTCGCATTGATTAAAAAACCTGTGAAAATTTTTTTTGCATAGCATCGGAGAATATGAAATAAGAAGTTTTTTCTTGATTATAAATTTGTAATTTTAAACAATATTAGTCAGAGCCAACAATTGAAGATTTGGTGAAAGCCCCAACAGGCCGTCATAAGCAATAGACTACTCTAGTATAAGGAGGGGCACTCAAAAAGGCTGCTCCGACTGGAAGAGCCTGCATCAATGAAGAGGGGAGTGATTGGGCGAGAAGATTGATGCTAGCCCAGGATGTCCTCAATAAAATCACAAAGCCAGATCAAGTACGTCAAGGAACTCAATAGCAAACCTAACTATCCACTCATTGAGATAGCTTGGATACTCATTTCGGAAGAAGAAGAAGGAGATGAATGGCCAGTCAAGGCCACGGATACCCCAATCATTCAACATTTTATCTCTCAGCCGGAGTTAGCGCTGTTTCGATAAGCTGATCAGAAGTAGGAAAGGGTATGGGGCGAAGTGAAAGCAACACAGAGACACACTTTTGTACTTGAAACTGAGAGAGAGAGAGAGAGAGAGAGAGAGAGAGAGAGAGAGAGAGAGAGAGAGAGAGAGAGAGAGAAAGAGAGAGAGAGAGAAAGAAAGAGAGAGAGAGAAAGAGAGAGATACAGAGAGAGAGACAGAGAGAGAGAGGAAGAGAGAGAGAGTAGAAGAAGGGAGATAGAGTAGAAGAAGTTGACACGAAACGCCAAGGAAAATTGAGAAACAATTGTATAATAGTTTTTGAAAGAAAGGAAACTTTAGAACAAGAGAAAAATATAGCAAGACAAATGATTGAACTATCGCACAGAAAAAAGCTAGTCCACCGGGCGGGATCGAACCCAAACCATCTCGACTCAAACCGGGAGCGCGTGTTACCGTTTCGATCCCACCCGGTGGACTAGCTTTTTTCTGTGCGATAGTTCAATCATTTGTCATCTTAACCAGGCGTCCCTGCCTTTAAACTGCTGCTGTGTAACTTAGAATTCGAAGATTTATAGCAAGAAACGTTTGAAATGTAGAACTAGGCATGTTTATTGCAGAGATCTCTAGGATAGCATCTAATAGAAGAAATAGAGAAAAACAAATGAAAACAATTTGAGGAAATATGGAAAAAGAATTCTCCTTCTCTCTCTTTCCCTTTCATGGTCAGCTTTCTCGTTTGATTCATCTTTCGTTTCCTCATTCTCTCTACTCTCTTTTACTTCTTCCTTTTCTCATTTCTTTTCTCTCTTCATTTTCATTCTTTTCCTCTCGCTTCTCTACAAATACTATTTTTGTCCAATATACTCCTGGGTCTGGAATAATTCTTCACTCTATAGTGGCCAGTGTATATTCCTGCACGAGCTCGTGAACACATAGAATGGCTCTCTGCTCCTTCATTCATTCATTTATTCGGAGAAGAATACGCTAGCATAACTGTTCCGCAATAGAGAGAAAAGGAACCTTTCCAGCTCCAATGAATGGGAGAACTTGATCAAATCGGATTATTTCAGCAGAAACTCGGCAGCCAACGAAATACGATTATTCCTTTCTACTAAATTTGTTATTAACTAACTTGTAGAGAAAGGTGTATCTAACGCTATGGATGGGCCGAATGAAAAGAATCTTTTGTATGATCAACTTTTGTGCGTTATCATTATCGTTGTCTTTCTGTCTCTATAGGGTTCAGTTCCCTGAGCTTTTCAGAAAAGTCATTAAGATCATTTTAGAGTTCGAGAACCATTAGAAGAATATGCACCCCAGAGAAATAAGTTTTATTCACGAACGGTAAAGAGCTGTGATAAGCGAAGCGTTGACTCTTGCTGAAACAAGCCAATCATTTTCCATTCCAGAAAAGCACTTCAAATCGTTCTCGTTTGTGTCTAATAAAGTTAAATTACTGCTCCTTAACGAGTGCTCTTTATCATCATTTCCATCACATAAAAGTCCGAAATGGTGTGAAATTCTCCCCGTGAATTTCTATTACCTTCCTTTCTCATATCGTGCTCCCATTTTTGTCCTTAAACTCTTTTCGAAAAACTTACTTTTTCCGTCCATTAATGTCTATCCTTCCTCTCCCGATAACTCTCACTTTCTCTTTCAACCTGGTAGTTTTCCTTTTCTTCCAACGGGGAACCGTATGCTTGTTCCACCTACTGCACTTTTTCGGTGTTGTAATATTGCGCTAGTTTCGCATCATTGAATATACTTTGAGAGTAATCTGATATGAAGCGATAAGTGAAGTCTCACTAGAGGGTCATCGATCACTTGTTCAATGAGTCATGCATGTATTGCGAACGTTCTCCTACTATTGTACTGCTATCCGATGATGTATGTATTAGGACTTTGCCTAGGTTCCGTTTTATTTCCGGAGGGTAAGTGAAAACTGAGATAGTAAAAGATGAATAATTCTTGTTCACTGAATGAATAGTTGTGTCCGAAAAAGTTAGTGAATCCGGTGCCAAGTTCGGGACACAAGCACAAATCAAAGACATGTCAGTAGTACTTTGACGTCTTCAACAATCTCCTGCTCAACGCATTGGAAAGGCTCAGACTTCCATCAGTCTAGCTTTGCCCCTGTACTTGAAAAAAGCGCGTACCCTGCTTCGAGGCAAGGTTTAATGAAAAGAAATGAGTCGTAAAATGGATAAACAATTCGCTTTCTCAAGAGATTCTGGGAATATCTTAAGGTCCTTTTTAGTTCTCAGCTCAACGATTTTTAGATGTAAATAAAGTAATTTTTAAGCAACGTTTCAGTGTTTTGAAATGAAAGAAAATCAAGAATAGAAAAAAGCAAAACAACGTCAGAGAGAGAAAGCAGAAGGCGGAAATGACTATACATAAATATGCATAAGCCACATCTTAACAAGTTCTTTTTCGTAAGAGCTGACATTAACTGTGTGAAATGGAGAATTCAGTAGTACAATACTTCGATGAATTCTTTCATCTTCCTTCAACTTCTACTGACTATTGATCTCCATCAAATTCTAAACAAAAAATCTTTTTTTTGTCTTTCAATTTATTGTTCTATGATTTTAACGAACGCCACTTTATCTTTTGCTCTATTTTTACCTCTATTTCTCTATATCACTGTACCTATTCTTAACTATTTGTCTATCTCCCTATACCTCCCTCTATCTTGCTCTGTCTTTCTCTATCTCTATCTCACCCTTTCTTCACTTTCTCTCTCTATCTCTCTCTATATTTTGCTCTAGCCCTCTCTATCACTCTCTATCTCTCTCTCTCTCTACCTATCTCTACTTCTCTCTATCACTCTCCCCGTCTTCCTCTATTTCTCTCTACATCTCCCTCTACTTCTCTCTCTTTGTTTCTTTCTCTGTCTCATTCTATTCTTCTGTCTCTCATCTGTCTTTCTATCACTATATTTCTCTCTTTCTCTCTCTAACACTTTCCTTGCCAATTGCTTTTTCTTTCTGTCTCTCTATACATCTCACTGCCTTTTTCTTTCTCTATGCCAATCTTTCTATCTCTCTCAATCTCGCTTAATCTTTTTCCATCTCTCTACCTCTCTCTGCGTTTCTTATATTTCTCTCTGGATGCCTCTAACTATTCTGTTCTCGAAATATCTTTTTAATTTTTCTCTTTTTCTCTGATTTTTATAGCTTTTTTGTATTTCTATACAAGCTTTATTCCTTTTTCCCTTTCATAATTCACTGAATGCAATCCAGAAAACTGTATGGGCAGAAAGGCTAGACAACACAGTGAAAAGGTGCGATAAGAGTATAAGTTAAAGTGGATGGCAGTTTTTAGAAGTTTGAGAAGGTGTAGCGAAGTTAGGGTGAGCGAATGGGGTTATGGGAACGGGGTGGGGGTTCAATTAAGTCGGCGAAAAAAGAGCAGTGGCAAAGAAGTTCAGAAAGGTTAGGGAGTGACAACTGCTGACAAAGTGAACGAAAAGAGTATATTTAATTAAGGAAGGAGAGAACGGGAGGGCAAGGGGAGAATGGGAGGGCAAGGGGAGAACGGGAGGGCAAGGGGAGAACGGGAGGGAAGGGGGAGAACGGGAAGGCAAGGGGAGAACGGGAGGGCAAGGAGAGAACGATAGGGCAAGTAGAGAACGGGAGGGCAAGGGGAGAACGGTAGGGCAAGGGGAGAACAGGAGGGCCAGGGGAGAACGGGAGGGCAAGGGGAGTTCAAGAAATATGGTACTTGAACAAAGCCGCTTGAAGTATATACACATTCCAAATGCTTCGCGAATCGTGAGACTGAACACATAAAGGGGATTTTCAGAGTCGGCAACCCTTTTTAATTACTCCCAAAGAGCCATAAATTAGAATAAGTGGACGCAGTTTCAGAAAGAAAGTGATTGATACCTTCCTTCCTCTTTCCGCGCTCTTTTTTCGCTCTTTCAGCGCTGAAGTTCTTGAGCGAAACAAACTTTGACAGTAAGCAATCGTCAGTTGTTCAAATGCAAATTCTATCTCCTCAATCATTTCTTTTTATTCAGTTTGATTTAAAAGTTCTCTAATTTTCTAAATTTTTTACATAGTAGTTTTTTTCAGGAACAGTTATGATGTTTAGAGTCAAATCTGAATTTTTCAATCTAGAAAAGTTGCTAACATCCTTAGGTTAGGGCAGTTGAGGAAATCAAGCAAATAGAACACCTGCTACTCAATTGCTTTATTTTTTCAATTCTGGGTGACTATTTAAGCAGGTAACTAGAAATTATCTGACACGAAGGGAAGAACAAAATAATGAAAAAATCTCGGAACAGAAAATTTGGAAAAGCCGAGCTAAGGTAGCTTCGCTCACACGTTTAGATTGAAGAAGTCTCGTCTGATTGAAGAAGTCTCGTTTCTCTCTTTGGGCTCAATAAAGGTTTTTCTTTCTTTCGAAACTCGAAGTCTTGTTTCTTTACCTTTTATCAATCCACTTTCTTACCTAAGCTTCTTTGATTCGCGCCTCTCAACACCCCCTCTCTCTTCTCTCACTTTTCCAAGTAATCATCACGAAAAAAGGTCGCGCAGTAACTAAAACAGAAGCAAATGAGAACGGGAAAGACTGCAAGAACATCTGAGAGTCTTTGAATCTGTGAAAATATTTCAAGGGCGATTTTTTTATGGGGATCAAGATATATTACATGTGGCAGAAGAAGATTTAAAAAAAAGTTTCAAGAAAAGGTTCATAGAAGCATCGAAAAAAAGGGTGGGGATAAGTAGAAAGTGTCATAAGTAAATAGCAGAGAGAGAGAGACAATGAAAGAGAAAAGAGAGAAAGAAAGAAAGAGAAAGACATAGAGAAATAGAGCGAAAAGTAAAAATATGGTGTAAGTAAAAGAGAGAGAGCAAGAGAAAGGAAATAGAGAGAGAAACGAGTTGAATGTGAGAGAGATAAATGCTGTGAAGGTTACTTCTCAGCAGGGCAGGCAGATCGTATTCCAACCTTTTCACTCCATTCACAAAATTTTCTTTTCTGAGACTGCGATTGGGCATCAACGAGGAAGGCTGAACCATTCCTTCCTCTGCTAATTAGTGCCCCCTCACCTCTCTGAAACCCTATAACCTTGAAGTTTTTAAAGCTATTTCACTGTCGAACTGCTCTGGAGAGATAAATATCTTCATGGATCTAATGCAAATCATTCTTGCGAAGAACTTCATTTTTCTTCTTGTTACTCTCGATGGGGAGAAAAAGATTCCAGTAGAAAAAAAAACTAAGTTTCAAACCAAACAATAACTAAACAAAATTTTGCACAATTTTACTTAGGGGGGCGTGCTTCACTTGGGGGGACCGCACTTTACTTTGTGGTGCTTTTGTTTAGTGTGTTTATACATGCTACTGTATTTTAATACAGCATTTACTCTGTTTTTGACAATTTTAGTCATTGAATCGACAAAAAAATAATAATGTGAAATTTTTTCATGCGTTCCTAATTCCTACGACCTCGCTCACGTGACCTTTGCCTAAGCCTAGGCGAAAAAAGTGAATAATAGCTGAAAACAGCTAAGCCAATTTACTTAATTATACTGGATAAAACTACAGGGTGTGTCAAAAGTAATTGGACAATACTTGATCAGTCTTCGCGGAAAAACTATACATCTCGCGCACTGGAAGATAACACCAAATTATTCGTCAATCTTCTCTCTACTTATTACTTTTTTATCAATCTTTCATATTTCAACTTTCTTCGAAAGATGTGCTTGATCTCGAGCTGTAATTCTGGAATAAAGCAGTGCCGGTCACCCCGCCTCAGAAATCATCCGTCTATTGGGCGTTTATAAAGACTCTCAAACGTGGTACGTTCTCTGACCGTCCGCTCAGGCCGTCCAGCTTCTGCCATAACTCTTCGGATCAGGAAAATTGTCCAGAAACGAATCAAAACCAACCCTGGACGCAGCATGAAAAACATGGCTGCTGAACTCGGTGTATCTGAGGCATCGATAAGAAGAGTTGTCTACGAGCAACTCGAGACCCTTAAAAAAACCAAAATCGTCAAACAGGAAAGAAGCGAGGCTCGAAAAATGCCGTTGACTTCTCTCGTATGCCGCTGGAAATCACCTCACCACTCTTTTCACGGATGAAAAATCTTTCACTCTTGAACGAAGTTTCAATCATCAAAATGACAGGGTGCTTGCATCATCTTCGGAAGATGCTAATTCTGTTGGGAGAATCGTGTCTTATGGACCTCATACCGCTTCCGTCATGGTTTTTGCAGGGGTTTCTGCTCCTGGTCGCACTCCACTCTTTTTCGTTCCAAAAGAAGCCAAGGTGAACACGGAACTGTACATTTAAGATAATCTTGAAAAGAACGTGAAGCCCTGGGCTGATGCCCATTTCGGAAATCAGAATTGGACGTTCCACCAAGACAGCCCCGGCCCACACCAGTAAGAAAACACAGGAGTGGTTTTGTATTAGGCTGTCCCGAAAGTTTTTTTGTAAGTTCTCTAGAATTTTTTTAATTTTGAATTGAAAAAAACATCGATTAATCGAGTGGGGCCTGGAAGGTTCGAGAATGTTCTAGAACCTTCTCTGACGAGGGTATAAATATCAACTGCTGTGCGAAAGGCATCCAGTAATGGAAGATTTAATTCGACCTCAACTTCGACTCTTGCTCTACTATAAGTGGGCACGCCACGCCTCTGCAGCCGAAGCAGCCCGGAATATCACAGATGTATTCGGCGAAGATACCGTGAAAGAGTGTATGTCCCGTCGCTGGTTCACCCGCTTTGGGTAAGGAAAAGTGGATCTCGAAGATGAAGAGAGGGAAGGCCGTCCACCGGCATTGGAAGATGATGCTCTACGAGCCGCTGCGCAAGAGGAACTTGAAGCGACATCGCGCAGTTTGGAGAAGAAGGTGGGCTATGGCCATGCAACAATCGAACGTCACCTCCAGCAACTCGGCTACCATAAGGTACTGTCAAGATGGATTCCACATGTTTTGACCGAAGCCCAGAAGGGAACCCGTCTGACCATCTGCCAATCGCTACTCTCTCGGCCGAATAGGAAGGACCTTTTGCAAGATATTGTGACTGGGGACGAACCATGGGTCGTCTACCACAACGATACTCACCATGCCGTCTGGCTCCCCCCTGGCGAAATGCCGCCAATCCAACCCAAACCCGACTTCCATCAGAGGAAGATTCTCCTATGCTGCTTTTGGAATGCGCAAGGCATGATCTACTACGATCCCATCCAGCAAGGCAACACTGTTTCAGCTTACCTATACATGATTCAACTGGGTGCCCTGGCCCAAGCAGTTCGAGAGAAGCGCAGGAGAAGGGCAAAAGTCATCCTCCTGCACGACAACGCCAGACAAAATTTTATTTATTTATTCATATATTATTTAAAATGGGACCACACATGGAAATGAGAGAAAAAAAACAAGGAGAAGAATGAAAACAAAATAGAGAAACTCGTAATTATGGTTATTTATTGAATACATTTATCAAAATGTGACAACACTCGGAGTGTAGTAAACGCATAAACATTGGAGTAATGAAGTTTACAGACTGGTAACCTGTAACTCAAGCACATTTACGAGATCAGCAGTCCTTAATGTATTTTTTCAGAACGCTAACATTGGGGGCCATAACAACATTGTCAGGAAGTTTACAATAGAATCTAGCTTAACGGAAGGCAAAGAAATGAAAGAGTGGCTTTCTGCGGGTGCGTGGAATATGGAAGGTATATCTAGATTTTCGGCCAGTGCAGGATTTGAAAGTGTACATTTTGCTGACCGGTATATCAATGAGACCTTTAAGAATCTCTCTGTCAGCTATAGTTCTACGAGACAACAATGTGGCTAGATTGAACATCTCGAGCCTTCTTTTATAAGATGGTCGTAGCACTGAACAGTCAAGTCTGGAGCAGCGCAAGTATAGCAACCTTGTGAAGATATGCTGAACATTTTCCACCTTCCTAATCAAATGAACTTTATATGGAGACCAAATAAGAGAAGAAAACTCTAACAATGGATTAATGAAAGTCTTGTAGCACCGAATATATGGATGAGCATTCCTAATGCACAATGAACGGAACAAAGCATATAACATGTGGCCAAGTCCACCCAGAAGAAGCTAGGGGAGCTGGCATGGGAAACCCTTCCCCACCCACCCTACTCTCCCTACCTGACACCCTCCGACTATCATCTCTTCCGCTCTCTGAAGGCTGCCCTTAAAGACAAAAAGTTCGCGAACTTCGAAGAACTCAAAAGGGCATTGGACGACTTCTTTGATTCGCGCCCAGTGGAATTCTGGAGAAAAGGAATCGATACCCTTCCTATTCGATGGATGAAGTTTGTGACTAATAATGGTGATTATATTGTTGACTGAGCTTATTAATGAATAAAGATAAAACGTTCAGAAAAAAAAACTGAAAATTTTACAATACTTTCGGGACAGCCTATATTATAGCAATATGGCTTCCATTCATTGCGGCTGGAGAATGGCCTGCAAACTCATCCGGCTTGAATCCCATGGAGTTTTCCATCTGGTCCATCTCACAGAGAAAAGCCTGCTTTTTCGCTCACACCCACTTGTCCAGTCTGAAAACGTCCCTACAGCGTGAGTGGACAAGGATTTCCCAGGAGACTTTGCGGGTCGCAGTCGAAGCATATCCCAAGCGTCTGAGAGCTTTAAATCATAAGAAAGGAAACCATATTGAGTGATATTTTCAATTTGTGTTTATAATACTATGAATAAACTCTATTGTTAATTTGACGGGATTCTGCCGCGACATTAATCTCTCGAAAAAATTTGAGTGATCGACGATGTATCTGTAAAGATGACATCATTGCTCGATGAATGAGATCATCGAGTCAG
Source organism: Allodiplogaster pararmata (assembly GCA_964056735.1). Classification (NCBI taxonomy): domain Eukaryota; kingdom Metazoa; phylum Nematoda; class Chromadorea; order Rhabditida; family Diplogasteridae; genus Allodiplogaster; species Allodiplogaster pararmata. Next base: position 19,446,005 of record OZ057409.1, read on the forward strand.
TGTTAATACAACTGAAATTTTTCACGATGAGATCATGGCTCTCGCACTTTTTAGGCAAAAAAATGTTGCATCAGTGAGCTATGAGATGATCTTGCGAGAGCACGCGAAATAACATCTTAAAGTACGAGAAAATGAGATTTCACATGTCGTCTTGCTCTCCAAATGAATCTTAAAATAGTAACTAATCGCAATCTAATTTGTTTCCGTACTTAAAAATCATTTCACTTTTTTTGTTGAACATTTAATTAAAATTTTTGTTTTTTTTGTTGTATTCTCAACACTTCGTACCGCGACATTTCGTACCCCGAAACTTTGTACCCAACATTTTTTCTTATTGTTACCACTTTTTTCTTCCAACATTTTTTCAAAATTTTCGCCTAATTTGAATGACATGAGGTCATCGCACCGATGATCTCATCGTTCAGAGATTAATGTCGCGGCTGATCAATTTGAAAGAAAATATGCAGTTTTTTCACTGACCAAGTACTTTTGACGCACCCTGTTCCACATTGGGGCTAGTTGTTCCATACGGCCTCGTTACTAAGCCGTTCGGCCACGTTAGCATTCATTTTAACTAAACCGAAACTAAAAACCAGCTAAAAGTAACCTAAGCCCCCCCTCCCCCAAGTAAAGCACGCCCCCCAAGTAACAAAGAGCCCAAAAATTTTGTTATTCAAAACCAGAATTCTTTAATGAAGAACCTCACGCGTTTGAGCAGCTCAAACACAACATTATATTCGAATGATCCTCGACAAGGTATTCAACTTTGAAATAAAAAGTCATCATCTGTGTTTCGTTAAGTTGTAGATCGACAACATACTTTCTGAAAACGAACAGAGAAGGAAAACACTTGCCTTGCCATGTTGTTTTGAGCAATCGTGTCTGAAAAATTATATGAGCAAATACGTTTTATTACTATGAATGTTTGAGTAAAATTCTAAATTTTGAAGTTGTTACGGAAAGAGCACGTGCATGATTCAAAATCTTCCGAATCTATTTCAGTTCTTTCGATTCCATCAACAATTATTTTTTAATCGGGAGACCATTGGTGAAATTAATCCATATATTGTGTACGAAAATAAGTAAGAGAAAAAGGGCAAAAGAGCGAAAAGAGAGAGAGAGATGAAGAAGAAACAAAAAAAGAAAGAAAAAAGAAGTAAAAGTGAGATTCAAAAAGTATAGGAAAGCAGAGAGGATGAGAAAAAATGGGAGAGAGGTTAAAGGGTAGATGTGAAGAGAATAGGAAGAGAGCATCATTGGTCACCATCGGCAGCTCGCTCCTCCTTGTCTATTCTACTCTGCTCCAGACATTGTTTATATAACGTGCCATGAGCGGGGCCAGCAATCTGTCATGCATGCCCTCTCTTTCTGTAAAGCTCATCCAACCACTCACCGCAATCATCTTCTTCTCCTCGGAGCTGCTGCTCAACGAGAGAAAGGTCACTCCACCCGTTATTAAGGGCGCCATCGTCTATGACGGTTGGCTTAGGTCAAAAACTCTTCGAGTTGCCACTTCTAGCTTTGTAGAAATCAATTTCGGCTTTTTATAAAACCGTTCTAATCCTAAAAGACTGTTTGGGACAAAACTGAAAAAAACAGCTTAAAAAGGGTTTAATTTGAGCCCGGAACTCTTTCCCGAAGCCTTCTCTTCGTCTTTCTCATAGCACTTATTGACGCTGCTCCCGAAGGTGGTCAAAGTGAGGCTTCAATCCTTTTCTTCAAATTTCTCTTATAGTTTCTGAAAATTCTGACTTTTAGGTCACATTTCTTGAGTTGAATTCATTTAAACGCTCCAGCCCTATAACAGGGACATCAAGCAACGAATACCAAGCATTTCTAAGCAGTTTTAGTTAGAGAATGCGATATGTCCACATGGTTTTAACATAGCGGCTTTGAGGGGCTTAAATCCTGCCACAGTGGCTTTTATGGGCCCAAATTCTGTAATAGCGGGTTAGAGAGGCTCAAATCCTGCCATAGTGGGTTCGAAAGGCCCAAAACATAGCGGCTTTGAGGGTCCCAAAACAAAGCGGATATGAGAAGCGGCTCTCTGCAATAGAGAATTGACCGCTCTAGACATTGTTAATTGGAGAGATTGAGCGTCCGATCGTTTCGGGAGTGAGTTGACGAAGGAGGATGTGGGGGTTGTTCTGATGGGAGACACCCAGTATCACTTCATGTGTGAGATGTCAAACCCACCCTGCCGGGAGGCGAGTAGGCAGTGCAGAATCTCCATCGCCCGAGTCAGACCTGGTTTAATTTTTCTCAAGCTTAGCATTTGGATGACATATTTAATAAAAAAGAAAAAGTAAATAAATATTCTAGTTTCTCAAGGGTTCTTCTTGTTTTTGCGATTCCGTGAACTCATGAGTGAAGCCAAAATTCCTTGAAATTCTAAATTCGAAGAGTCTCAAGTTTTTTTTAGAATAAAGAAAAGAATCAATTTTGAGAGAAACAAGTTTCGAAAAGTTTTATAATCATATGTGTTGATTCATTTTTCAAAACTAAATTTTCATCCCTGAGTTTCCCATGACAAACTACATACATATAGACGAATAAGAAGTTTTAGTTCTCCTAACAAAGAAGGCAAAAACACGGAACTTGCCTGTTAGCATAAGACAAGTTGTGTTTGCGTGGAACTAAGTTTACATGTGATGCAAAAAAGTAGACAATCGATTTCCGCCAGAAGGAGAAGTTTTTGTGTAATGTCCTTTAGAGCATTGATAGTTCTTGCTCCTTTTTTGAAGAGAAATCAAATGAGAGAAGTTTTCGAAACTTTTTCAATAGACCCTGTGTAATACTTCAAAAAACCACTTTAACATTTTTCTGAAACGTTTAAAAAAGTGAGCTGCTCTAAAAAAAATACCCTTGTATTCCGAGTTCCTTCTGTTGTTCAGTTTTTGTGTAAAGTGTTGTTTTTTTCTCTAGTTCATCTACTAGGCTAAAATTAATAAACGTGCGACACTCGTTCCGATTCTCTAGCGCAATTCTACATGTAAGTATAGGAGTGAAAATTAATATCTGCGATGGGTCAGATTTCTGCGGAACGAGGAAACTACCACACACAAGTGAAATTGAGAGGCATATGTACAGACTGTTAGAAACAACGCATCGAACCGATTTTTTTCTTTTAAACTGTTTCTTTTGTCTTTTTAACCCCCCCCCCCACTTCTCACCAAAGACCGTTGGGCTTACAGCAGGCGTCAATGGTTATAAGCTTACTTGTATCCTACAAACTTCTCCCTTTTATCAAGTCTGGTCACAGTAATGCAAGAGTACATACACTACTCACAAGCTCTTGAAATCATATTTTGTTTTAGTCATGATGCATTGCGAGAAAACAACATTCGAATGAAATCTTCCGATAAAAAGCATTTAAAAACCAGAAAAGTAAAGTGAAACATTGCAACAAGGCTTTAAATTTTTATACAACATTCTTGAAATGAATTAGGTACTAATTGCCAGAAAATATTCAAGTCTGGTAATGAAAGACCAAAAAGCAGAGAAAACAGCTGCATTGAAGTTGCTGTAGATAAGGCCCTACTGAAGTCGAAAGCAATAACGGAAGGTCACAAAGAAGTAGCTCTCATCAAGGAATCGTTGAAACAAGCGATAGGAAGACGATTCATCCTAATACGAAAAAAGAGTGATCCAAAAATAAAGAGGAGGTTGGGATTTGATAAAGATAGAAAGGAGTGTCGTCAGTTGAATCGACAAGCTGGACGAACTACGGCTACCCTACAGCCAACACTGAAAGACTGCATTGCCCTGGAGTCTCGGTTTGCTAACCGAGTTCAAAGAAAGGCTATCGAGTCCCTTCTTCGTCGAGAGAGATATCCGCACATGGCTCTCATCATCAACGGAGACATCACGGACTATGGACACTTCGAACAAATGATGGAGTTCCAGGTTGTTTTCCTAAACTCACATTTTTCATCTATTATGCGGAGTATTAAAGAACACTATCGCATGATGATGAAGAAGATGTGATAACGAAATAGGGTAGGTGGGATGGTAATGAAATAAATGATGACAGCAAGAAAGAGAAGCATTCGCGAAGTTTGGGACAGCAATCTCAGGGGGTAGAGAAAGGAAAATAAACCATGAGAGTAACAACCGTTCACGGAATAAAAAAATAGTAGTTTCAAGTTCCAGTAATACGACGGCTGATACTCTTTAAAGAAATTTTTTTTTCTGTATAGTACATCTCACAGGGATGTTTTAGTGCAGCATGAATATGTATTTACAGCTTCTCGTTCAAGTCCCTTCTAGAAAAAAAAAGAACTTTGAACTCTGAAATCCATTCTATACAGATTGGATGGTCGAACTCCTTTCCCATTCCCATTCTTCCGGGTCTCGGCAATCATGATTATGAGAACAACGTCGATGATTGCGTCTTGAACACCTGCGCACGCAATTCACTTTGGTGGTCAGTAATGTTTAGCTTTCTATTCTCTACTTATACGGAATTACTTCTCAAGCTCAAAATCAGTTAAATTTTTTGCTGAGTTACTTCCCAAAATTGTTTTTTTAGAGGAAAGCTTTGAACGTGAATGAGAAAAATTAGACTGTCTTAAGAGAAAAAAATAGATCGAAAAGATTGATGATGAGGAAACGGCCTTCTAGAAAAACAGAGTGAGTATATAAAAAGAGATATCGAAACTCAAAAGTCAATACTTGCTCTTTAAAGCGTCATGATTTAAAAAAATTACGCAATCGCTTGATGAGCATGCGTGACTAAGAGAACAAGGCATACATATGAGCCTTTCATATAACACTATCGCACGGAATAGCAATGTGTCCCCGTGGTGTAATGGTAACACGCGCTCCCGGTTTGAGTCGAGATGGTCTGGGTTCGATCCCGCCCGGAGGACTAGCTTTTTTCTGTGCGATAGTTCAATCATTTGTCGTCATGAATTACATATGCAAGAATAGGATCATAGAAATACTTCCAGTGCGTGTGATATCGAAAAAAAATAAGGTTCACAAGAAATAAAAATTGAAAATTTTGTTTTTTTCTAGGTTCAAAGAATTCGCGAGAAACAACAGCATTGACATCGACTTTGACGATAAAAGCTTGACAGGCTCCCTGTCTTACTCGAAGAGGCTCTGCAGTGTGACAGGTCTTATCTTTTCTCACTCGAAGAGGCTCTGCAGTGTGACAGGTCTTATCTTTTCTCACTCGAAGAGGCTCTGCAGTGTGACAGGTCTTATCTTTTCTCACTCGAAGAGGCTCTGCAGTGTGACAGGTCTTATCTTTTCTCACTCGAAGAGGCTCTGCAGTGTGACAGGTCTTATCTTTTCTCACTCGAAGAGGCTCTGCAGTGTGACAGGTCTTATCTTTTCTCACTCGAAGAGGCTCTGCAGTGTGACAGGTCTTATCTTTTCTCACTCGAAGAGGCTCTGCAGTGTGACAGGTCTTATCTTTTCTCACTCGAAGAGGCTCTGCAGTGTGACAGGTCTTATCTTTTCTCACTCGAAGAGGCTCTGCAGTGTGACAGGTCTTATCTTTTCTCACTCGAAGAGGCTCTGCAGTGTGACAGGTCTTATCTTTTCTCACTCGAAGAGGCTCTGCAGTGTGACAGGTCTTATCTTTTCTCACTCGAAGAGGCTCTGCAGTGTGACAGGTCTTATCTTTTCTCACTCGAAGAGGCTCTGCAGTGTGACAGGTCTTATCTTTTCTCACTCGAAGAGGCTCTGCAGTGTGACAGGTCTTATCTTTTCTCACTCGAAGAGGCTCTGCAGTGTGACAGGTCTTATCTTTTCTCACTCGAAGAGGCTCTGCAGTGTGACAGGTCTTATCTTTTCTCACTCGAAGAGGCTCTGCAGTGTGACAGGTCTTATCTTTTCTCACTCGAAGAGGCTCTGCAGTGTGACAGGTCTTATCTTTTCTCACTCGAAGAGGCTCTGCAGTGTGACAGGTCTTATCTTTTCTCACTCGAAGAGGCTCTGCAGTGTGACAGGTCTTATCTTTTCTCACTCGAAGAGGCTCTGCAGTGTGACAGGTCTTATCTTTTCTCACTCGAAGAGGCTCTGCAGTGTGACAGGTCTTATCTTTTCTCACTCGAAGAGGCTCTGCAGTGTGACAGGTCTTATCTTTTCTCACTCGAAGAGGCTCTGCAGTGTGACAGGTCTTATCTTTTCTCACTCGAAGAGGCTCTGCAGTGTGACAGGTCTTATCTTTTCTCACTCGAAGAGGCTCTGCAGTGTGACAGGTCTCATCTTTTCTCACTCGAAGAGGCTCTGCAGTGTGACAGGTCTTATCTTTTCTCACTCGAAGAGGCTCTGCAGTGTGACAGGTCTTATCTTTTCTCACTCGAAGAGGCTCTGCAGTGTGACAGGTCTTATCTTTTCTCACTCGAAGAGGCTCTGCAGTGTGACAGGTCTTATCTTTTCTCACTCGAAGAGGCTCTGCAGTGTGACAGGTCTTATCTTTTCTCACTCGAAGAGGCTCTGCAGTGTGACAGGTCTTATCTTTTCTCACTCGAAGAGGCTCTGCAGTGTGACAGGTCTTATCTTTTCTCACTCGAAGAGGCTCTGCAGTGTGACAGGTCTTATCTTTTCTCACTCGAAGAGGCTCTGCAGTGTGACAGGTCTTATCTTTTCTCACTCGAAGAGGCTCTGCAGTGTGACAGGTCTTATCTTTTCTCATATTCTTCTCACTTTCCTCATTGATTGCTGGATCTCTGTTGATCGATCTGTACAAAAAATCATTGAGAAGCATTTGGATTTTGCACTTAAAATTGTATTCTTCGGGGCGAGAACAAACTCAGCCGCCTTTTTTGGAAAATAGGAACGAGTGCGCTACAGATGTATCAATATACTACCCGAGACACCTATAGTTTCTATGAAAGGTAAAAAAGTATTGCGAGGAAAAATGTTGAGTTACGGTACCGATTATGATGATAGTAACTAGAACGATTTTTTCTCGAGAAAACACCACGAATACTGGAGTTTCTGACGTCTTGCCCTTCATAAGTCTTACCGTTAAAGTTCCACCATCTTTCTGGGATCTTTTTGTGACGACCGAACCTATTCGCGTGAAGCTGGCAGTTTTTTGTTATTGACGATAAGTCTATTCGACGAGCCGGTCAGGATGTTTTCACATTCCCGAGGATGCACAAACAGCGGGAAAGCTAAGAGGGAGAAAGGTTGAAATTAATTGGTGACCTTTTCAATTAGTGAACAATGTTTTGCTAGGAAGACGCAAATACAAATTCCAGTCTTGATTAGTATTTAACTATGAAGTGATCATTCTTACTCTTCTTCTCAGGGAAACAATGCGTGCAAGTCATTCAACTACACAACGCCATCGACTATGCAGTCAACTTCACCGCATTCCTGGTGGAAGAGTGGAGAATCAAATCGCCATTTGAGTACTTAAAGAGAGAACTCCAGGCTATTCGAGATATCGACATACCCATAATAATCAATGTCCATCAGAACGAGGACGCACGGGAAGAGAAGTTGAAGCAGTTCATTGGCGACTGGTGAGGACTGCGCAACTTTTCTGGAAAAGTGGTTGTGTACTCTCGATAGGCTGGTTAAGAAGAAGTTTGTGGCTTGAGTTTAGAGAAGAATACCTGTTGTTTGAGCAGGACAGAACAATGCTTTTCCAGAGGATATTCAATTAAGTAATCACATGAAAAGGAGGTTTATCTCAGAACCCTTTTAGACTCACTCTACGCTTTTCCAATGTTATTCTAAAAGAGCTGTCATCAATCAAATTTGATTGTGTGTTTGAATATGTCTTCTCTTCTGATAGTGAGTGAACTGAGATGAGTGGTCGCAGGATCTATTCGACTCGCTCTCTCAATGTCCAGCGTCGCATAGGCATCTTCTTCGCCCACATGCACGCACGTCATGAAGCAAAGACTCATTGCTTTCACGGTGTCTCTGTTCCTTTCGTCTATGTTGGATCGGTGCCCAACAACAGGTGAGTAAGCTGATTACCATTAATCCACTTATTATTTTTCAAAATAGATTTCTCCATTAATTCATTTAATCACTCTTTGCATTTCAGAAAAGCCATAGTTTTTCAACACAAGAAGCTATATGTAGTGAATATGAGTTATAGCTTTCTTTGAACATAAATTTGTACCTTGTTCGTCGAAAAAAACAACAAAAAAAACGTTTGGAAGTCTCTCAGCTCACATCATATATGTTTTATTAGTGTCCCTCTGAATTCATTACAAGAGGAAAAAAACTATTATGAAGACTATTATAAGTCAATCATTTTTTCTTTTGAAACCAATGCTTTTTTATTGCCGAGCAAATAAAGAATATTCAACCACAAAACATGGAAATTTCATGAAAACCCATCTCAATCAATCTTAAGATATTGTTTGAATGAGAAACTTTCAATTTCGTTTCCTTTGCGGTTATGAGCGGAATAGGACTTCTTATTCTCCTGATGACGTTTCAATTATCTTGATGAGGAAGAGAACAAGACACTTCTTCTTCCTTGTGTTTTTCCCCGCAAAGAGCAGGGTTTGCTTTATGAATAGCACACTCAATCCTCCGCTGTTCATGTTTGAGAAATAGAGAGCTAACTTCACAGGCCGTTTTTTGTACGAAATTCAAATAATGCAGCGTTCGATTACGTTCTCGACCTTATTAATGGGTCTAACTCTAACATTATTCGTGATTCAAGAGCGATGACTCAGCTCCTCCCGCTTCTGTAAAATAAAGAAAGTATATAGCGAGAAAAGTGAGACCCTTTCCCCCCATGAAATAACTAATACTTCCTCGGTTTCATCATCCTTTTCAAGTTTTTATTCAATCCTCGATCTATGTATAAAAAAGCACTTGACAAAAAGCGTGTTTGAAAAATGCACTACTTTCATCAAACACAAAACTCATATAGTGTTCATGACTACACTTTCTGCTCACAACTACTAGACTAAATTTTGGCTCTCATCCGCTCATGGCCATACCCTGCGTCTTGTCTTGCAGACATTGTCACGATGATTTTTTTTAAACATTAATTTTTTTGATACGGTCTCGATAGCCTAAGCCGTACGGCCTCGTTTGCGTAAACTTTTACTAAGCCTAAGCGTTTTTTGATGTAAAAAAATTTTTTTTTGAAGAATCGGAGTCCGTGATGCTCAAAATGATCTCCTATGAAGAGAATTTTCGAAACCGTAGCGTTTAAAGCCAATTTTTCGTCTAGTATACCCATAAGGGGAAAAGAGCCTAATTTTCATTTTAATTTTTTTTCATGACAAGATTCTTCCACACAGCTTTCGAATGATTCGCTTCAAGCTTTCGAATGATTTGCTTTCAGAACGACTGAACGGGATGGCGAATTTTAGAAATAAGGCTTTGCAGAAGGCGTAAATTGAATCGGCAGTTGTATAGTTCGACGTAGGCTCTTCCCCCTGCATTTTGATGCACAATGTTGCTCCTGTTCTCTCTCATTTTCCTCTCTTTCTCATCCTTTTCCCTGTTATTTTTTTAACTTCAAGTTCGAAAGTTTTGTGAAATAATCTTGCCATGAAAAAAAACTTGATAATGAAAATTAGTCATAGTAGTTGTGAGCAGAAATTGTAGTCATGAACACTTTATGAGTTTTGTGTTTGGTGCGAGTAGTGCATTTTTCAAACACGCTTTTTGTCCAATTGTCGTATAAAAATTACTTTACTACATTTAACTGCCCATTAAGCCAGACTTTCACGTGATGGGAAAAAGTTTATAGCCTTTCATTAAATATTTTAACAAAAAAAAAACAGTTCAATCTCTTATTCGGAGTACATACATAGATACAAAAATGCACATATGCAAAATAGCGATAATCACGTGATGCATTTGCTCGCAGAAAAGCTTCTCTGAATTGTAGAGGCGTTTATTTTTCTGCTCATAGTTGATCTTCAGAAAAGAAGGCTAGAAAGACATTCACTTCGTGCAAATTACTCTTCATTCAGAGCAGAACGTTCTCAAAAAACAAGGAGAAGTCTGCTTAGCTTTTCAGTGTTCTCGGAAAAAGATCTCGGTGCTTTGAATACATACCCAACGCTTAAAACTGAAAAAAATTCGTGCTCTGTTTGATATTTTTCTGTTTCAAAGTGTTGCAAAGTGTTTTGAACTGAATTGAGCTATCCGTTTTGTTTTTTTTTTCTTCAAAATTTAGGATGATGTTTGAAAGATCAGTAATGTTAATTTCTACGTTATGTATACCTAAGAGACCTCTGGTACTACGATTTCGTGAACAAAATCCAGCAAGGAAGAGTATAAGGCGTTTATGGAGAACTGAAAAACGTTATCAAAGGTTCACGACAGTCTCCTTCGGTCCAAGTGGAGATCTGATGAAGGGCTACGTTGTCCGTCATGAGAGGGCGGTCGTCTTGGACACGCTCACTTCTCTCTGGTCGACTCCCTGTAATCGATCCTATCTTCATTATTTTAAAGAAAAATGATAGAAAATTTGATTGGAATGTGAAGTTTTAAAAAATGAAATACTATAATTAAAATATTCCCACATGTTGTAAAGCAAATGGTCAATAACAGCCAACAACGGTACAAATTGACAGAGATTCGAAAACGGGAAACGTTTTTAATTGTTATATGTAGAGTGAAATCCGAGATAAGAATCATGCTGATTCATCACAAATGACCCGAGTCATAATTTGACAATTAGTGCGTTCTGTTCAGTAATGGCTTGATTGTAGATTACTGTACTAAGATAAATTTTCTTATTCAGTCAAAAGATCATTCCAGAGATTTTTTCCGGAGCTTTTCATGTTTATGTATAGAAACGTAGTAGCCTTCTATTCGTATATAACTAACACACGATCTTAGATGGAAAAAAACAAAGCCTTATTTTGTGGTTGAGCGAAAAAGGTGAATTTCGTTGCTCCAAACCAATTAGTTTTGGCTGGGATGCAAATTTCTACTTTAAAAAAAGTTAACATTCATATTCTTTCAATTAGGGGAAGCTGAATGAATCCGCAGGAACGGCAGATTCGAAGTCTGATTAATTCGATGACTCGGAAATTGTTTCAAAAAATGTTTTTTCATGAACAAAAAAGAGGGATTTGCTTCTTACATAAATTTAATGAACTTGAATGAAAATGATTTTTTCATAGAAATTCAGAAAATGCATTGAAAAAAGCCTTTTCTATCCTTGAATTTGATTCTATTTTGAAGCGATTCGGCCCTTAAATTTTTTCTGTCCTCAAATTCTACTTTTCTACTTTGAATCAATTTGTATCTTACTTTTTGTGACTTATTGTGGTTATCGCCAAATTCACCTTGATTAAATTATAAATGATATTTTTGTTTTCTTATCAAAACAACGGATTTTTTTCTCTCCATTTTCCATGTATTTTCCGTTTTAAATACTGAACGAATAGAAAAGCTTAGAAGGAAGTAACTCAGTCATTTAAGTTTAAAGAAAAACTTCATTTTAAAAATTCCTTTTGCTTTTGATCTGCTCAAATGAGATAGGGACTTTTTGAGACGTTTCTTTGAATTTATTCAAAAGTTTCGAAATTTAACGAAGCTGCAGCGGCTTTTCTCTTGAAGGTCATTCGGATGATTAGCCTGGAGTGGTCTTCTTCTCTTCTATTCGGAGCAAGTAAGAGAGTTAGAAGGCCTAACCAAGTTAAGAGTTGACATCTTGTCCTTCTGTCTATCATCTTGTAGCCCAAAACTACTCAAGAAGGTCGAACCAAGTCAAAGCAAGGAACTTGAGCTTATCGAGAACAAAAATCAAAACTCTAAATTTTTTCTCGGACAAAATTAAAATCAGAAATCGAACAAAATTTGTTTCTTCAAGGCAATGTTGCTTTAGTTTACCAGAATGCGAAATTTCACAAATGAAGCAAGTCTGATTATAAAATTCCAAATCGCTCATAAATTTGTATTAAGTAAGTTTTCTTTTACAGTCAACAGAAAAATTCAGTTTTTCACTTGTTAAGCTGAGAATCAGCGAAAGGCTTGATTCAAAAGTTTTCGAAACTTTTTGGGATGACTTTTTTTCAAAGATGACGTCTTTTGAAGCTATTCCTATCTTTCCTACACTAGGAGGAAAGTTCGTACTTCGTGAGAAGATGTTAAAGCTCCGCCTCTTTTTTGAACACCGCCTCTACCTATGACTTGTTGCTACGCTCCCCATTTCATCTAAATCCAATTGCTAACTACATCCTCTTCCTTCCATGCTGACTTGTTTTTGAGTTTTAAGGCGTTCATTTTCCGTCGGCAGAGGAGCTCGGACGAACTTTATTAGGTTTTTAGCTTGAAACTTGACTTTAGACGCTAGTATGGACACCTTGAAATGTAATAGGAGTCTAAAAAACTCTTAGCTATGTGAACTCATTCTTTCAGGAAGCCGAGTTTTACAGTAATATGTACCATCATAAACGCTCTTCTTTGCATTTATTTAATAAAAAACTAAATATTGGTGTTATCTTGTATCTTGAGCTCAATTCATGAATGTGTTTAGTTCTGGTTTATAAAATTGCCACGCTATCGAATAAATAGACAATAACGTGAAAAAGTCTGAGTTTCTTTTAAATTGGATGTGGTCTGAGAAATTGGAGAAAATGGTCTGAGAAATGGGAAAGAGGGATAGACCAAAGTTTGAGTTCCATTGTGCAGTACTAGACGCCCTACCATTGCAACACAACCGGACAAACTAATGCTGTGAACATCTTAAATGCCCTGTAGGCCTTTTGATAAGGTAAGTTGTGTTCTGGAAACCAAGAACAGAAAAAAATACATAGCTCACAGGAAAATTTAACCTTTTTTCAAGAAACTTGAAGTAAAGTTGCGTAGGCGTTAAAAGACCTTGATTCGAGTTTTAGCTAAACAATGCTATGTAGTTTCTGTAGAATGCTATATAGTTTCTAAAACCTCTGAGTGGTTAATAGTCTACTACTAACTAAATCTACCTTCGCGGCCGGTTGCGAGCTTTTCCGAGATGTGAATACGAGGTAAGACTGGTTAATAACAAGCATAAATCACATGTACGTACGCAGTCCGAAAGTCAGGGTGGCGCGAAAGTACGCAGTCCGAAAGTCAAACGCTTTTGTATCGTAATCAATTATCCAATTCCTCTCAATTCAACACATTTTATTCTCAACATATATATGTACAACTGGGTGATGTCAGTTTTCAATGCGGCCGCCCTTGGCGCGGATGACTTGGCAGAGACGCTTGGGGAAAGCATCAGTCGTGGCACGCAGGTAATCAACGTCGAGGTCCTCCCAAGCTTTGAGCAGGGCCTTCTTCAGAGACGCCAAATTGGGGTGGGGACGAGCCGAGGCTTTCGCCTCGAGGACCGACCATACGGAATAGTCGAGCGGATTGAGATCCGGCGAGTAGGCGGACCACTGCTTACTCGTTATGAAGGTGGGCAATTTGTTCGCACACTACTCTTGCGTCACAACGTCCTTGTGAGCGGGCGCGGAGTCCTGTTGGAAGCAGAACGGGCGGCAAGCGAAGTGCGTACGGGTCCAGGGAAGCAAGGCGCCTTCGAGAATGTCTTTGATATAGTTCTGCTTGTTGATCTTCACGCCCTGATCAACGATGACGAGCGGAGAATTGCCCGAAGCGCACACAACCGCACAGACCATCAACTGAGCTGGATGGGAGATGCGGTTGACGACTCTTCCGTTGCGATCGGCTTCCTCAGGATCTCTGGCGATAAGCCACACGTTTTGGCAGTTGTAGGCCTCCTCGATCGTGAACAACTTCTCGTCTGAGAAGACTATCTCTTCGGCACCAGGTGCGGCCGTGTCGCGAAGCAAGGTCCGACTTCTCTTCACGCGCTCTGCCGTGTTCTTGGCAGACAACAAGGCACCCTTGCGAGTACGATAAGGGCGCATGCCGAGGTCATCCCTGACGATGGTCTGAGCCGACCAGCAGGATATTCCAAGCTCCTGGGACATCTTGTTAATGCTCCGCTTGGAGTTTCGGCGTATTCGCTCCCTCACTGCTTTTATCTTCGCCGGCGTCCGAGCAGATCGAGGTCGGCCATTTTTTGGACGGTCCTCAAGATTTCCGAGCTCGTGGTAACATTTGATGGTATTCCAGACAAGATCTCGACGGACGACGAGGCGTTTCGCGATGTCGGAGTTGGAGTACCCGCGCTGGTGCAAATCGACGATAGCGGCACGCTGGAGATGGGGACCCGTCATTACCTTCAAATTTGAACAATCGTTGTCAAACTTCAACACGATGTTTAAAACACAATAAACTTCGAAAATCAAAAAAAAGGAATCGGTGCGTGCACGAAATAGTGCGTAGCACACTCCTAAACCTCGGACTGCGTACTTTCGCGCCACCCTGTAATAAACAAGCTGTGTTAAACAATGAAGTATTCAATAGTTCATCGCTTTTATAAAATGTTTCAGGAATGTTATTGAACTCTGCCGGAGGTCAAATAGACTAATTGCTCAGCTGGAAAAGCGAATCGAGGCCATTTAATCTTTCTGAAGATATGCTGGACATAATGATAAGACACCCCTGATTTTTTATGATATCAGCCGAACGGTAAATGTAAATGGAAAATTATGATTATCATATTTTTTTTCGCCTTCGAAAACCATAGTAGCCGTAGTTTAAAAAGAACAAAATTTCTAAGTTCTCGAGAAAAACATTTTTTTAAGGATTTTGACCTGGACATAATGATAAGACACTTAACAGCTTTTTATCAATAAATCTTTATTTGATATTTCTTGTCAACAAAAACGATTCAATAATTGATAGCACGACCTTTCTTCAAAAGAATGTCAGAAATCCGATTTGACATACTTCTATATAACGCAGAAATTACATGTGACTCTATTCCATCCCACTCCTTGGTTATCGCAGCTTTAAGCTCGGCTGTAGTGGCGTATTGTTTGTTATTTTTATAAACCCGACGAACCAAGAGTCCCCAGAGATTTTCCATCGGATTCAAGTCCGGAGAACGAGCAAGCCAAGGTAGCAGAGAGACGTTCTTAGCCAACAACCATGACTTGGTGGAGGCGCTGGCGTGAATAGGAGCATTGTCTTGCTGGTAGACAAGCTGACGACTGCTGTGACTCCTCATGAATGGAATGAGAGTTGTTTCCAGCACCTCTGATGTGTGATGTGAGGATTACGGCGAATAGCGCGTTGAATCGTTCTGCGAGAGACATTCAAGTTGAGCTCTGCCTTAATGTCCATTACGGAGGCGGTCGATTTCGAAGCTTTTCTGGCGATTTACCGCTCTTCTCGTTCCGTGAGCTTGCGTGTACGTCCTCCAGAGGTTTTCGATCCATATCCAAGAGGGTCGGCGAGGTAGTTGGTAATGACAGTACGCGAGCGGCCCAGTGTCTCAAGTGTGTCTTATCATTATGTCCAGGCCCGCTCTACCTTGGCCGGCTCGTTCTCCGGACTTGAATCCGATGGAGAATCTCTGGGGACTCTTGGTTCGTCGAGTTTATAAAAATAACAAACAATACGCCACTACAGCCGAGCTTAAAGCTGCGATAACCAAGGAGTTGGATGGAATAGAGCCACATGTAATTTCTGCGTTATATAGAAGCATGCCAAATCGGATTTCTGACATTCTTTTGAAGAAAGGTCGTGCTATCAATTATTGAATCGTTTTTGTTGACAAGAAATATCAAATAATGATTTATT
Organism: Allodiplogaster pararmata; assembly: GCA_964056735.1. Lineage (NCBI taxonomy): Eukaryota > Metazoa > Nematoda > Chromadorea > Rhabditida > Diplogasteridae > Allodiplogaster > Allodiplogaster pararmata. The sequence continues at coordinate 19,461,611 of OZ057409.1, forward strand.
GTTAAAAAGCTGTTAAGTGTCTTATCATTATGTCCAGGTCAAAATCCTTAAAAAAAATGTTTTTCTCGAAAACTAAGAAATTTTGTTTTTTGTAACTACGGCTACTATGGTTTTCGAGGGCGAAAAAAAAGATAATCATAATTTTTCATTTACCTTTACCGTTCGGCTGATATCATCGAAAATCAGGGGTGTCCTATCATTATGTCCAGCACTGTAATTGACTATGTTTCATGGTTTCGAAGTCTTCATCTTCAAAGATCGCAGTGAGCGTACCGGGGATTCCCCCTAGAAGAACACTTGAAATTTGTTTTGACATTAAGGTTCCATACCTTATTGGATAAAGGTTTTGGTATGCAAAAAAGTTCAGCATAAAAAAGATGCCAGAGAAACAGAAAACAAAAAAAAACTGTAGTCTTAAATGGATTGTAGTTGCTCAACTGCACGAAGAGCGGTACTTCACTTGACACGATGTCTCATATTCCGCTTTCTCCGAACAAGAGTGTTCGGTCTTCTACTCGTCTTTCGCATACACATTGCGAGTGAGCTAAGGTTTTTTGATTGTTTGATAGAAGCGTGATTGCTAATACTGCTGGATGATGAATGAAACGACCTTCTTGGATGCGGAAGTCAGTTTGGCGTAGAACGAGGAGAGCAAATTTTTTATCTCCCAAAAGAAAATATAGCAAATTACAGAATGACGAAACTCTGAGAGATTCTCTTACCAGGAAAAAGAGGAGGAGAGAATAATAGATGAGTTGCGTTGTTGTCTAGAGCACTCTGCCTGCTGAGATTATGTACCAGGGTTATTCCGGGGAGAGATAGAACTACTCCCCGCTCTCGTCTCAGCTATTCACTGCTCAGGAAAAAAGAATGTAGGTGTGTGTGCATTCTCATCATAGCCATACATTCATATGTATGTCTTGTATGTAACGACATGGTTCATCTGATTTTTTCCTGTGTACGCAGATTGGCGCTCTTTCTTCTTTTGTTCACTTGACGAATCTACTTCAACCTAACAGGCTGTTTTGTGATGGCTATCCCTCCTAATCATTTCCCCGTCTCGTATTTCTCTCGGCTTTGCATCTTATTATACATACATAAACGCCTTTCCAGCTCATAGCTGTCTTCCTCATTATTTTCACGTGATGTACCACAAACCTTGAAAAAAGTTATCTATAAGATCTTCTCTATAAGAGTTTAAAAAATGCTAGTTGAAAAAAAGCTCTAGCTTGACTTTGCGTATTCGCTTCATGGAACATCGTTCAGGTAACCACTTCTTTTTTTGTAACACGTTACTTTTTTCTGGTTCAACCCAAGTTTTTAAAACAAAACACTATAAGTTTAACTTTCTGCAGACCTTTCTCTCGAGAAAATTATGTTTGATTCATCAACGATTAGTGTTATTTTCCAAAGTCAATGTGGGCTGTCAGATGTTATTATAAAAATTTACCCATGAAAACAACGGATTCTATGCTCGAAAAAAAAAGGTTGTTCAAGGCGGACATCATAGCTCAGAATTTAGTCAACAAAGTAAGTTTCCTGAGCTAGGATTAACTTTACAGTAAACCGGATTTTCCTTAGTTCTATAATTGTGATTCTCCAAATTGAAGGCAAAAACTTAAAACGGACTAAGAATTCAACTATCGCACAGAAAGAAAGCTAGTCCACCGGGCGGGATCGAATCGACTCAAACCGGCACAAGTTTCGCCGAGGTGTAAAGGTAACGCGCGCTCCCGGTTAGAGTCGAGATGGTTGGATTCGATCCCGCCCTGTGGACTAGCTTTTTTCTTTGCGAAAGTTCAATCCCGATGCGTCACTGCCTTCAAACTCAGTAACTTAGAATTTGAAGACAAAAAAATGTTTTGTAATCAAATACGGAAAATTTTCCAAAAATACTCATTTACAAAATTTATTTTTGCCAGCTATGTACGTGAGAACCCAAATTTAAACTATATACATATATAAAAATATATATATATATATATATATACTGTTTTTACATGTTTTTTCTCCAAAAGAGTGCGATGGAGGTGCTCTCATAATTCCATATTCGCCGTTGAACTAGGTACCAAGAATTTCCAGTTTTCTCTTCTTTAATCCGAACGTTTCTCGTCCGTCATGTCTCAGCATTTACTCTACAACGAGTAAAAAAAATAAGTATTATATAAAAAGCTAACGATGAGGATTATGAAGTAAAAAAAAGTTGGTATTTAGACTCAATAAAAATCTATCAAAGGTATTATGTCAAACGTTTAGAACACGGAGCGCACTTGGACAGATATCCGCCGGAGAAGTAAGTTCAGTTGATGAAAGATAATACTTTTCTCGGCGAAATCTTCACGGAACTGGAAAGTTTATGTTATATACCTCTGATTCGAAGACAATGGCAAACACAGAGAAAAGAAATGCTGCCATACGTGAACGGTGGTGAGACCACCCATGCCTGGCAGCGCGCGTGTCGTTGCGTTGAAAGACTCATGCCAAGAGGGGACCAAGTCTCTTCTTATAATTATTCGTGTACGTTTATTATTTTATTATTTATTATTATCGTGGCAGGGGAAGATCAGGATAGGAATTGTGGTATAAGAGTTGGCGTTTGTATAGTCCATTTGCACACGAGATGAGAGGCTGCTATAGAAAACAGCCAATGTCGCGTGAAAGTTCATCTACTAGCTCCGTGGAGTAGGTCCGTGTAGACTCTTCAGGAAAAAATACTCGCATATCTGAGTCGGTACATTACATATATGTTTTGGATCAAATTTTTGAAGTGGTTATATGAGCAATTGAAGAATGACTCGGGTAAAGCATTCCATACTGCTTCCACTCGGAATGGTAGAAAATTCTTTAGTTTATTATTTTTGCAGACTGGTAAAAGTAATTTGAATTTATGCCCTCTAGTAAAACGGCTGTTAGGTGCAAACTTCAGAAAGTTTTCCGATGTTTTTAAGCGACCGAAAACAGCTTTGTATACAGTAAGCAAATCAATAGAATTTCTTCGCGATAGTAAGTACGCCCTTTGAGTATTTTTAGTCTCTGTTCATAGGATGGGATGTAATGCGAACGTTTGAATACCTGCCTCTGAATTTTTTCAGAAAAAAACGAGTGAACGTTCTTTTGTGTGATATTTAGGATGTCTGACGTGTGCATATTCGATATATATATTCCAGTCTTGCCGTTGCAGAATACAACGTCTTCCAATTCCACCCCATATTTAATACATCGTCTCGTTCTCGAGTCTCGCAAAGCCTTTTGCAACAAAAAACAAACTCTAGTTGGAAAAATAAGAAAATTGGCTTATTCGAACAAAATGTCCGAGAAACAATCATGAATTTACTGTCTCAAAAATGGAATAGAGAAGAGATTTCCGTTAAGGACTAATTGTTCTCTCAAAATCTAAGAATAATTAGCTTCAAAAATTCTTTGCCTGTTTTTTATTCTCCTTTAGCCCAAAATCTCAACAAATTACTGTTTTCTTGTATACATTACTTAACTCACCGTTTTATAGATTAACTTCATCAGTGATATAACTATCGCACAGAAAAAGCTTTTCCTCCGGGCGGGATTGAACCCAGCCATCTCGACTCAAACCGGAAGCGCGCGTTACCATAACACCACGGGGACACATTGCTATTCCGTGTGATAGTGTTATACGAAAGGCGCATAGGCCTTGTTCTCTTAGTCACGCATGCTCATTATGCGATTGCTTCATGATAGAGCCTAACTCCAGAATTCACGATTAAGACAGAATAGAGATGGAAGATGGGTGATTAATCTTCAAATTCTAAGTTACACAGTTTAAAGGCGTGGTTAAGACGACAAGTGATTGAACTATCGCACAGTAAAAAGCTAGTCCACCGGGCGGGATCGAACCCAGCCATCTCGACTGAAATTGGGAGCGCGAGTTTTTAACCAGGCGTCACTGCCTTTAAACTTTGTAACTTAGAATTTTAAGATTTATCATCCATCTTCCATCTCTTTTTTTCTTTATCGTGAATTTTGGAGTTACGCTAAGCGCGCGTTATGACGCAATCGCTTAATGAGCAAGCGTGACTAAGAGAACAAGCACATGCGCCTTTAATATTACTCTATCGCACGGATAAGTAATGTGTCCCCGAGGTGTAATGGTAACGCGCGCTCCTTGTTTGAGTTAAGATGGCGGGTTCAATCCCGCCCGGTGGACAAGCTTTTTCTGTGCGATAGTTATATCACTTGTCGTCTTAACCAGGCGTCACTGCCTTTAAACTGTGTAACTTAGAATTTGAATATTAACTTGATGAATTTCGGCAGAAAGCTTTTGGCATTCATATTGTAAATGAGCGAGAGAAAAAAAACCGTATTTAGTTCTTTTTGCTTGAAACTTGCGGGGAACCATCGGTCTCACGGCTGACTCCATCATTAGAGCACGAGACTGTCGATTTGGCAGCTTTTAACAAGCGAGTATAGTTCCCATGCACGCGAAAATTGTCAGTTCATTCTATACCTCATTATTCATCGCTACACTCACCAGTATTGTTTATTTCATGCCTTTCTCACCGTATTCCAGACTCTTGTGTGTGTACGATATACGTTCTTCAGTTCGTAACATCAAGAAACTATCAAAAAATAGTATAATTTTATGAATCACGGGTAACATTGATATTGACGCGAATAAAAAAAAACCCGGATCATTACAGGCCGGTATATATACGTCAATCTTATCTCAATTTTAAAGTATAAATTCAGGTCTACAATGTTATTTTAGTCCATTATAAATTAATTGCTTTGAGCATGGTATTATATTTAGCGAGCTCTTTGTTTCGAAAATACCGTTTACATTTTGTCATTCCATGTGATTTTGCTATGTCGAAGAGACAATGGTCCGCGTTGTAATTTCATTTCGTTCATTTAAAACACGCAATTTGTATCTTTGACTAGTTTAATCACTGAAGAGTACTATTATTGTGTCTGAAGGTACTGTCACTCACACTCAGAGACAAGAGAAGTCCGCAAACGAAATGACAGCCTTCACACTGGTCACAATTGCCTTTCTCGTTATTTTGTGTAGCGTCAACGCACGTTATATGGTTGGCTTTTGAGTTTCCTCCAAAGTTTTGGTAAATGTTTTCCCAGGCTTTTGAGGCCCAGCATAAACTTAAATTTTCTGATGAAATGATTTCTACCATTTATTCTGGTGAAGAAAAAACATAGGAGAATGGGAAGCTGATATCCATTTGTTCACCTCGAAAAATGATAATGGAAAAGAAAGCTAGTCAAGTATGAATGGAATAAGCAAAATGCTCGCAGAATTTCAACTGCCAGAATCAACCTTTTCTATGAAAACTTCAGGAGAATCCAGAAGAAGATAACTGGAGGAAGTTCTTGGACGACGAAATCGTTCAAGTTTTTGTTCCTCGTCGAGTTCTTCGGAGCGGTGAGTTGATAATGAATTATTCAACACATCCGAGACCATCGTCGACGCCCACAACTCTCGTGTTCCAATTTTTCAACAGATCTCCTTTTTTGCTCTAACCACTGTGTGTATACTAACTACTATGTATATTGCATGGGCTGAGATGTGATACGGAACAAATATTATAGTTCCATGTAAGAGGTATTCGCAATACTTTGGGCTTTGATCATTTAAGTTATCTCTTTCAAATTTATCATAGAGCTCTGCTTGAACGATTAGAAAAATGTGAACTCTAAAGTTTTCCTTTTGAGATTACACGCCTACTCCTTGTCGGTGGAAGCTGTGTGCCAGTTTCTTCAAGTGAACCCGGCCCCCGCTGGAAGAAAACTTTTTCTTTTCATAACCGAGTTATCCGCCACTTCAAATAAAATTCTTTTCTTATTCACTCAAAATGATACCATCATGCTAGGCATCGAAGTATGTATATTAATTTTCTAAACTAAATTTTCCACCATCCTTCTTTTCTCTTTTCACCCCCTCGGTTTTTTCTCTCTCTCGCTCTGTTTCTCCCTTACTCTTTCTTTCTATTCATTTCTCTTCCTCTCTCTCAATCCCTTTTTACTTTTTTTCTTTGTACCTATATTCTTTATGTCTTGCTAGATATTATTCATACTTTGTCGTCAACACAAAGGATCTAGGAAAGTAATTCTGTTCAGTTTTTTGTTGATATTCTGGCCAAGTAATTGTAAATACTTCTCTCAAGGAATAGATGTTCATTTGCTTTTTGAGAAGTAAGCATGACTGATTCTTAGATATTAAATCACTAGGAATACCAAACTCGAATGACGAATAAAATTCGGTTGATTGTGTTGAACAACTTGTAGAACACGACTATACGGAGATAGTGAGTAAATTCAATGGTTTGACATTTTCGGATGGAGATTGAAAATTGAGTTCATGAAAGTATCCCGAAAAACAAATAATGTAATAACATAAAACTTAGTTTTTTTTTAAATTGAAAATAAGCCGACAAACCAAAATTCTGATTTCTGACAAATACAAGAAAAAAACAACCATGGCAAAAACTTGAATATGTGCGAAAGTGAATTTTTTTGAAAAGGTTACTCTTTTAATGGGTTTGCGACATTAATAAATGGGCGTCATCAAAACAGTGAAATTGGATGAGCTCCCTTTAAAAAAACGTATAGGTAATGAGGTATAGGTATGAATATTTCATGTGATCAAACAAAAGTAAAAACAAGCATTAAGCTACCAATGACTCAAAGCATATCTGAGTCTACATGCAATTAGAAAAATTTGCATCCTTTTTACTTTGAAAACAATGAGAGATTCAAAATTTTTCTTCTTATGTGGCTTCGTTAAAATTTTTCTTCTTAGGTGGTGCATGATTTTTCTCTGTTTTCCAGAACGAATTTCATCAAATAACATTATATAACTTTAAAAAAAGTATTACAAGAGTTAATTAGCGTTTTGACAAATTGGGCTTTTCGCTTACGTTACTTACTTAAATGTTGTTTGCTTTCCTACTTTTCTACAAGAGTTGATTAGCGTTTTCGAACGGTAGTTTTCTAGAAAATTTCTTTGAATGCTCTCAAGACGCTCTCAACAAACCTTGTTATCAGGGTAAAATTACCCTAGTTTTCAGGTGAAAAAATTTTAAAGTTTGTGTTCACAATAGTCATTCTTCTTTAGCAAAGGAACTGCGTTATGCGGGACTACATAATTTACTGTAATTTTGAAACAAAACAAAAAGTTAGCGGAACAGTTTAATTTTGTCTTGAAAACTTTTGCCCACAATCTGAATGAAATAAATCGATCAACAGCTTGTGAGTAAATATGTGGATCATGAAGTAATATAAATAGCATACAAGAAATGATCAAAGAACACGAAGGAGCAAAGTAAATTGTAGATCTTGAAAATGTTGGAGAGAAATAAGTTTTTTGCAGCCCCTAGTGAGTTCGCTTCCTCAACCAGAGTGGGAGCAGCGTGCCCATATTCCTTCAGCAGCCAGTACGCCATGGATCACTCCGAAATTGCTTCACTCGACGATTTGTACACCTCTGCATTAAGCTGATTATAGAAACTTGTTTAGAAGGGATACAAAATTAGGCTACTAGAAACTTTTTTCCTACTTTTAAAAGGGAACCGAGTGTTCGGAAAATTCACGGAAAAGCTATCCTATTGGGAAAAAACTCAGCTTCTCAATCTGGATCCCTCCATAACGCGTGTAATTTACTTTAAGTTTTTTAATCGAAACCTTAGGACCATAAGTATGTATCCTATTTTTTCAACATGTTTGTAAAACGGATCTTTGAAAAAAATTGATGAATCTTCTGTTTTAAATTGATTGCAGTTTCAATATTATGCATTTTTCTATAGGAAGTGATTCTAGTATAACAATGCTCCACGTAATAAATAAACGCATCAATTCATTGAACACCGGAAATAATCGTGTTGTACTGAAGTAACTTCAAAAACTGAACATAACAATCGTTGATCTATGTTCATCTAAAAAAAAACACGTTAAAATACTCCATATTGATCTACATTTCCGATAAAACATAATCCATATTGATAATAATTACCGATAAAACATAAACATAATACATGATAATTCACAATAATTCCACATGATAATTCAGAACTCCATCACATTGAAAATTTGCATATTCTTGTTACTTCTTCACAGGTGGACGACTTTCATCTTCATAAACTTCATTCCGAGTACGTTTCTTTTAATTATAAACCACACATTTATAATTTGAATTATAATTCCAGTCAAAAGCATACTCTCTAACATCTTCTAGCAATTAATATCACTTCTCTTTTAGCAATATTCTAATCAGTATAAATATGGTATCATTCTCATCAAAATCTTGTTTAATTCTAGCAATATTCTATTAATTATAAGTATTCTCACTCACATAAATTATCATTCACACTTAAAACAAGTTTGAATTTAAACCAATTTCTAAACATTAGTCTCTTCAACCATTAGATGCTACATTAGCATCACAAACACTATCATAATATAAAGTTTTAAATTATTATTTCAAATTCTATTTATACCCTTACCTTTTAATTCTACCTGTTATAATTTAACATATACTTTCCTCCCTTCCACTTAGCTATAATTTAAATCTATCCTCATTCACTAGAAGGAATTTCCTACACTATACCACTAACGTAATTCATTAGCTCGGATGAAGTATTGTAATATTCACGTTATCAATTCACAGGTGAGATATACCACATCCTTGGGAATCGAGTGCTTAACCCTTGGACGAGAATTGGATCTCACTACAAGACGGTACCGTACTGTTCATACGGAGTAGAACTCGATGACAGACTGGTCGAGCAGCCAGCCTCATCGTATTAACTGCTTAACAAACCAACAAACAAAATGAACATCCTTTCAAATATACCCACATACCATTGTAAGGTTGAAGGTAGACTTATTTTCAAAACTAATGAATACTCTCTGGTTAAAGGCAATCAATGTAATAATGCTAGGTGTGTAATTTGTAAGATTATCAACTTTGATAATATCGTTACGAGTTGTACTACTAATAAAAAATTCACCACTAATAAACCTATAGATTCTACATGCAATACTAAGAATGTAATATATTTAATAACTTGTACTAAATGTAATACACAGTATGTAGGAGAGACCACGCAAACTCTCAAGAAACGCATATCACAACATGGATACCATTTCAAGAAAAATATACTTAACACTTTTTTATGTAATCACTATAAAGACACGTTTCACTCAGATGAAGATATTAAAATTGATATTTTGGATCATGCAACATGTAAATCTGATTTAAGAAATAAGGAGAATTATTGGATAAGATTACTAATGACAGCCTACCCATACGGACTAAACGATCAAATACAAGGTTATGGTCTCATATCTGACAATATTAACCCATTGGAAAAGATAAAACAACCTTATCATAATCTACCTAGAAATATCCCTAAGAAAGCTCCAAGTAGACATAAAAATAGACGTAGAACAATACCCAGTTACAAGGCCAGAGAATTAAACATAATTCTGGATAATATACTAAAAATTAAGAATGGTAGGCAACTATATCTAGAATATAAGAAACTAAGAGTTAAAGAGAAAGATAAACTCATTAAGTTTATTCTCACTAATGAGTTTTACCGTTTAGAAAACAAACAAAAAGTTTTAATAACAAGTTTAATTTGCGACTATTTTTGGAAAGGACAGAAAGAACACTTAAAAGAAGAAGTAGACAAAGTCAATGTTAAACTCACATACCATGGAAAATATATGGACAACATTCCTCTCAATCGCATTTTTAACAAAGCACTCAATCATCATAAAAATGAAGATTTCATTAAAACGATCAACAAACCTTTCAAATTTCGTATAATATATAAATTTAAAGATCCTATAAGTAAATATATATTCAATTATAACACGTTTTTTTAAGAAAATTGGGCTGTCATCTGATTAATAAGATATCAAACGAAAAATGTGCATGTCATAAATACCCTAATCTCATAGACAAAACCCTTGGACATATATGTACAGGTGATACACATTGCACCCCTTATCCAATTCTACAAAATATTCTCAATAAAGGCACTAAATACAGGATTAACACTTCTAGCTCTAGTAAAGAATACATTATTAACGAAATCAAAGAATCTATATCTCTTACCATAAATAAACTTACTAAGAAATATAATCTCAACTATATAAATAGAAATACAATTAAAGAAACATTAAATACATATTGCATAGATAAAATAACTGTTTATTTAGATAAATTTCACTATAAGGACAACATAGAATACAGAAAGATACAATATGCTGTTAATCAATTACAACAAGAATTCATAATCACTCCTATAGATAAAGCTACCAACAATTACGCATTCATATGTAAGAAAATCTATCTCAAATTTATGAATGAAGAAATGAATACTAGTCATAATAACGTCAAAACATATCAACCTATTACATCTCCCAGCATCATTGAAATTATCAACAGTCATCTGAAACAAACCAGATACTTCAAAATAGATACTATGAACTTAAAACCATTTCAAATTCCACAAGTTTATGGCATACCTAAAATGCATAAAAACCCTATCAAATTCAGATTCATTACTGGCGCATCCAATAGTAGTCTTAAACCCATTTCTATTGAATTACAACTCATTCTCAAACATTTATCAAAACATTTCAAAAATTACTGTAAACAAACTAGCGAGAGAAAGGGTATTAACCACCTATTCTCTATTCTAAATACAAAACCATTATTAGAAGCATTGAAACCAACTAATAATAAAAATAGAGAAATATTTTGTGCAGACTTCACATCTTTATTCACCAATTTACCTCACGATGTAGTTAAACGCAATATGGATAGTCTAATTAAAACATGCTTCAAAAACAGTTGTTATGAAGCTATAACAATCAAAGGTTATTCTACTTATTATACTAACGACACTTCACCAAAAATAACTTATTTGCCTTATAAAATTTATAAAATGATCACTTAAATTCTAGAAAACAGTTATATTACATATAACTGTACTCTATACAAACAAAATAAAGGAATACCTCAAGGAAATAATGCTTCACCACAATTAGCAGATCTAACATTAGCCATGATGGAGTTCCAATACATTAATAAAAATATAGATAGATATCATATATTAAATAGATCTTTACACTGTACTTTCAGATATATTGAAGATCTACTACACATTTCAGATAAAACCCAAGAATTCGTAAGAATAACCACAGAAATGTACCATAGTTCACTAACTCTGAAACAGACAAATATCAATAAGAATACAGCCGATTTCCTAGATCTCAATATAAAACTCGAGGAAGATGGAAATAATAAACTTAAACTGTTTAATAAAACAGACGAGTATAATTTTAAAATACTTAAATATCCTCATTATACTTCTAATATACCTATATATATTGGACTTAATACTATATATACAGAAACACTTAGGTTTACCGACAATTGCACATACTTTGAAGACTTCCTCAAGAGAATGCGCGGTATGATTAACACATATCAGGAAAATCGATTTCCAGATGATATTATACTTAATAGGATAATTAAAACTCTAAACAGAAATCCTAAAATACAACTTAAATATAATACCGTAAACTATAGAATTACGGAACATATTATAGAACTGTTAAGAAATAAAGAAAATAGACCACTACTACAAACTACAATTAGTTGTTGCTCTACATTGCTTCAATACATTCCCGCTCATTACTTTTCAAAAATGCTTGGATAGCATTCTCTATCTTATCTTCCAGTTTTTCATTATTTTGTTTTTCATCATTTTGTTTTATTTATTTATTTTTGTTTATATGTGTTTATTTCTTTTTGTTTTTATTTAGTATAGTTTAATTCTAATCTATTCGTTATAATTATACTCGTTTCCTCTCTGGGCACTCACTGATGAGCCCCACCCAGAGAGAGCAGAAGTCTGTCTGAGTTGGGGCGAAACAGACTTCTGCTACATTATAGTCTCAGCAGTGATGTTAAAAATGTAAATAAAATAAATTTATCACCTCTTTTACCTTTTTACTATAATAATACAGCCTGCCTTAAACAAAAGAGCCTGTGGACGATTGAAAGATACAAGGCAAGTTCCATATGGATTCGCTAGAGAAATAAAAAAAGCACGAAAAACAAACTGGACCACTGATAAGATTCTGAAAGCAAGCATATTGTCGTAAGTTTATGTACTGAACAAAAGTTAGCTAGGTTTCTTATCAGAGAGCGAGAGAGAGAGATATATGTATATATACATATTATATGTATAGAGGGAGAGTAAGAATGAGAGACAGAGGCAGGGAGACAAAAAAAGAGAGAGAGAAGAGATAGAGAGTGAGAAAAGAGAGAGAGAGAGAAACTGAGAGTATGAGAGAAAACAAAACTGAAGCTTCTACGGAGGGTCTTGTTTTGTATAGAGATACCTAGATATAATTAAGCTGTTCATTCGCGAATCCATCGTTTGTAGTCATCGCTCAACTGCTCTGGTTGTTATCTAGCTTCAACTAAGAACGATCGCGAATGGATCAAGTTTCAAATGTCAGAATGTGCGAACGAGAGCGCACTTGAAGCTCACAAACTATATTTTTAACTGGTGTACACCATCGCTTAGAAGCTCAAAAAACATTTTTCCGAACTATTATTTTCTGAGTCTTAGGCGATTATATGCTTGTATTTATACTAGACATAAGAAGAGAAGTGACTATGTTTTGACTCAGGATTGTGATAAAAAGAGAACTTTATCGACAATAAACTCAGTTACTCAAGAATGAAATGCAACAACTAACACAGAAGCAAAAAACAAAACAGCAAAGGCCAGAAGTTTTCTTTTCTCCGTGCACGGTTGCTCCTCGCACCGTCTCTTCCCTCGTCTGTGAGAGTCCTTTCCCGAGAAGATTTGGCGCTCCGGGATCGTAGCGCCATCATGAGCGACAGAAGAATGAGATGGAAGGACTACTTTGTCAAAGCCGTTAGTCCCCAATTCCTAAGGAAAGCAGAGAAAGCTGAGGAGTGGAGTCGTCACATGTCGCAACAGATCCCATAATCGATGATGTTATATTACCGATGTGGCTTGCTGATCTTGATAAAGCGTTTAATTTGAAAAAAAAATTTATAAGAAGAGAGATATAGAGAGCGAAAAAGAGAGATATAGAGAGGAAAAAAGATAGCAAGATATAGAGAGTGAGAGAAAAGAAGAGAGAGAGAGGCTAAAAGTAGGAAAGAAAACAACATCCGATAACTGAAGTTATTTCAGATAGTTGTCAATAAGAGTATTCCCTACTCCTCGTTGATCTCAAGCAACGGATTTTTATACCGAGCAGAGGAGCGGATGGTTCGTAGAAACTTGTGCAAAAATCGTGTGGTGTGACGGGAACCGAACCCGTGACCTTTCGCATTCCGGGCGAATGCTCTGCCCACTGAGCTACACACGCACACATGATAATGCACATTTTAAGGCCCATACAACATAGTCAGTTTGGCATATCTTTGCCGTTGACTGTATCGTCCGAGAGTACTGTTTTCAGATACTCTGCCATTGAGGTATTTAGAAACAGCCCGAACAGGCTTAGTCTCTCGCATCTCTCTCTCTCTCGCATCATCAGAAAGCGCTCGACAGTCACCGTAGAAACATGGAGAAAACTCTGTTGAAGAGTAAAAATCTGTCAAAACTATATCGTTTCACTAACTCTAACATCAAAGATGATCCAATAATAGGCCCAATCGTTAATTCCGAAGGTGAGATGATTACTGATGACTCTGAGAAGGCAATTATTTTTGCTCAGCACTTTGAATCTCTTTACGATATTAGCACTCATATGAATTTTTATACTAACATCTCTGTCTCTACTTCTTCTTCCTAGCGTTTATCCCGCCGCCGGGCAGGGTCCGCTTTGTAGACTGCACCACGCCATTTCACCCGATCAGCTGCGTCTTCAGTCTTCAGCCCGGTCGTGTTCATGTCTACTTCGATGCAGTCTCGCCACCTAGTTTTGGGTCTGCCTCTGGGTCTTTTGCCCTCTACTTCGAGGTTCCAGGACGATTGAGAAACGGTTTATCGATTGAGAAACGGTTTTGATGTACTCTTCTTTTTGCCAGCATGTCACAGACTTCCATGGACTTCCCCGAGAGACTTCCGACGTTCAAGGTAGCTAGTCGGAGGCGTGTAGGCACTGCTATTTGATTAAACCGAGGACGCGGCCTATTATTCCTCGAAGACCCTCGCATATTTCTCACGTCGATCGGGATTCGACGCGCGTCGCTTGAAGGGGACGCCCTAGCATTGGGGTTACTCTGATGGTGCATCTTAGGGGGGATGCGACGGTTTCTTCATAGACCGGCTTGTCGCACGAACATCCAAGTCGATAGTTCAGCCTGACGTCCGTTTACGACCCTTTGGGCCACATAACCCGGGATTTTGGGCTATGTGGGCTAGAGGTTATTTTTTGGACACGCCTCTTGACCGTGTCCCTTAGGCCAGTGAGATAACAGTGAGCGAGCATTTTATAGGATGTGGGCTGCCCAGTTCCCACACCCACCCGCGACGCTCACTAGCCTAAGCCCCTCTTTGGTCAGCCATGGCAAAGCCACCAAGTCTCCCATCCGCCTGCGGGAGAGGCCCCACATACGCCATCGGGGTAATCAGCGCGTGGATCTCTGTCTCTACTACCGCATGCAATATCGACTTCATACACATGCCCGCTCACACAGTTTACTCATATCTCAAGCGTCTCTCATCCAAGAATAACACATCTCCGGACCACATTCCTAACATCTTTCTCAAGCAAACCGCACTTTCTCTAGCACTGCCATTAGCTATAATTTACGATAAATGTCTTCTTCACGGTAGCTGTCCGCAAATATGGCGAACTGCGATTGTCAAGCCTGTCTTCAAAAGAAAAGGAAAACGCACTGAGTCCCAAAATTATAGGCCTATAAGTCTCACTCCCTCTACGTCAAAAGTTATGGAGCGTATGATTTGCCATGATATTTTGAAATATCTCCAAGAACACAAGCTAATCAGTCCTCATCAGTTTGGTTTCAGGCCACGACACTCATGCGAACTTGTTTTGCTCAGGTCGCTTACTAACTTGCATCAACAAATGGATGATAAAAGTTTCATCAGCTGCGCTCTCATAGATTTTTGACGGGCCTTCGATGCGGTGCCACTAACACTACTACTTCGGAAAATCTCCCTATTTGGAATATCCGGTTGTCTTCTGAATTTTTTGAGAAGTTTTCTTGGAAATCGAGAACAAAGTGTACAAGTAGGGGAAAAGCAATGCTACTCCTACGCGACTCCATCTGGAGTTCCGCAAGGGAGCTGCCTTGGGCCCTTACTGTTTCTTCTGTACATTAACGATTCACCGGGAGTTCTACCTAAAGGATGCGACGTGACAATGTACGCCGATGACGTGAAATTGACCACCACTAACGATGTGAAAAGTTTGCAAGGCGGGCTGAATGCTGTAGCTGATTGGGCAACGAGTTGGGGATTAACAATTTCTACTTCAAAGACAACTGTTATGCGAATGGGTAAACATCACCCAGAAGTGAAGTTTTATCTTGACGGAAATGCCCTTTGTGAGTCTGATCACATTCGAGATTTGGGTATTGAGTATTCTAATAGTCTAGACTACTCTCGACATATCGAACAAATGTGTCGTAAAGCAAGCATGAGATGCGGGTACATTCTGAGAACCTTCAAGTCGAAAAATGTAAGACTTTACAAACAAGTATTCATTACCTACGTTAGGCCCATAATGGAATACTGCTCCGTCATTTGGTCTCCTCACTTAAAAAAACACATAGAAATGATTGAACAAGTTCAACGTCATTTCACAAAACAAGTTTGCAGGAGAGCCGGTCTGCAGCTGACCTACGAAGAAAGACTGCAGCTCTTGGAACTTCCCAAGCTGCAAGCCCGACGGAAGACTGCAGATTTAATCATGACGTACAAAATATTAAACTGGCTTACGTCAATCGACCCTTGCTCCATGTTTTTGTTTAACAACTACATTTATAATACTAGATCTAACTCGAATGCACTAATCAAACCACTAATTCGATCAGCTTGGCATTCTAACATCTTACCTTCTAGAGTAGTTAATTGTTGGAACAGTTTGTCTAATGAGACCAGATCATGTTCTACTCTCAGTTCATTCAAAGATCGGATGGAGTTAAACTTGTTGAACTAATCATTATTCACTACTTATTAGCTTGAATCCTAACTACCTGCACGATTTTCTACTATTTATACTAATTTCTATTTCTACTAATTACATTTGAATTCATTTGAATTTGAATTTAAATTTATTTCTTTTTGCTAAGTTTCCTTAAAAATTTCTCACATTTTTCTATGAAAAAGTGAAATGCCTGTGAATTGACTACATGTGAATTTTATCTATTTTTACCTGAAATGCAACACGCACTGTGCAATAAATCATTCATTCATTCATCAGTTCCTGCGTGGTAGCTTCTCTTTTGTTTTCGCAGTCAGGAATACGTCATCTGCCCACAAGATGGATGATTCATGCGAGGTCACTCTGTAGGTCACGAAAGATTGTGTCTATCACAACGTTGAAGAAAGTGTCAAATGAGCTGGTGATGAACAACACCTTCACTGCAAAGCTTTCCGATATTTCGACAGGACATCTGATGTTGCTCGAGGCATCTAAATTAGATAAAATTGACGTGAAGGGCTTGCAGCTATTCCCTTTACCTTCCCATCAGCTGGCGTGCAGTGAAAACAGCATCTGGATTGCCTGTTACTTTCACGAATTTAAATTGGTTGCGTTTGACCTAGTCGATTTCTCGCAACGAGTGTTCGAGTCGAAAATTTTCTCGTATGGCATAGAAGGAGTCACGGTCGATTCAAAAAGTTTGTTCGACCTCCTTTGTTCTTGAGAATCGGCAAAGTGACATCAGTCGACCAATCTCTGGGCGCTCGCCCAGTTTCCACAATCACGTTGAAGAAATCAGCAAGTCAAGAAGTCGTAGTTCCTCCTGAGTTTCCAAAAATCAGCTGGTAGTTTGCCTCGAGTTTGGGCATTAGAGTTCTCCGTACTGCAAAATACTTCCATAAAAATTTTTTTGAGAGATCTTCTCAAGCTGTTAAGCTCTCTGTTAAAACCTTCAAGAGAGTCTACTGTAGTACTACGATAGATGCGAGTGCGTGAGCTACTGTAGCCGTGCAAATTTGCGAATGGTGAAATCGTGGCAGGAGAAATTCGTGTGACTGCACCGGCAAGTTTTTAGCCTTCTGAAATGTTTGGGTGTGGAAACTCTACATTTGGAATCTCTTCAAAGTGCTGTTGTCTTTGCGCAGTTCTGTAGCGGTCGCCCGTATTTTGCCTTGACACTATTGTAGTGCTTTATGTCTTGAGTCGCCCTCCTCCCCGCTTTCGCCAGCCGCTGAATGCTCTTCTCGCCTTCTTCAGTGTCCAAGACGTTGTAGATCGCTATGATGATCAGAGAACGCGCAAGCAACATCGCATGGCGCTTCTTTTTCTGAGCCTTGTACTCCTACCAATTCTCGCTTTTCTTCTCGGTGAATCATCTTTTGTAAACAATTTTCTTTGTTTGAACTGCATGTTGCACTTCGTCTGTCTCGTCTGCTTGTCGATACGACTCGTCTGTCTCGTCTGCTTGTCGATACGACTCGTCTGTCTCGTCTGCTTGTCGATACGACAACGTCCAGCTTTCGTGGCTCCTAGAAGTTTTCTGTCAATGAAGAAGTCTCGAAGTAGAGGCAATGTAGCGTCTATCTTTTCTGAATCGAGTTTTGGAAATGTGAAGCCAATGTCGAAAGCAGCTTTTTGCTCTTTATGCTTCCACCATTTGATGGTGAGTGGGACAATTACGCGCACTCCTTCTTCACGTTGACGCGCAGATCAGTGACGAATAGCTTGTTTTAAGGAGCGAGGAATTTGGTCGGAACCAACTTCGTGTTGAGCACTGCAGGAAAGTCCCGCTTCCAGAGCAATATGAAGTTGATTTGGCTGGTGTTGGGGCCGCTGGAATACGTTATTTGAAACGTGCTCTATAGAAAAATGAGAACGCATCGATTAAAAAAAATTTATTAGAATACGTTTGTTGGATCGTTCTCTTTCGAAAAATGTTGGTAACGACAAGTTCAAATGATTCTACAAAGTCCTGAACTCGGTTTACATCGTTGTTTCTGTTCCCATGTCCTTTATGAACGTGGGAACTGTATCCATTGCCCTCGACTCCGTTCACTCCAAGAATCAGAAACGGGCTGCTCATGACGTAGTCTTGTAGATTCTGCCAAAACTTTTCCTTGTCTTCTTTATCTGTCCCAAAACTTTTTTTGGAAAACAAAAAAGTCATTGTGAGTTTATTTTCAAGCGATGCGTAGCGTAAATATATGTGAGAATTTTTTTCGGAACTGTAGTGGTTTAAGTGACAAAGCGGACTTTTATGGTGTATGTGAACTTTTTCTAATGTGACTGAAATGATGCATCTGGGACAAAGATGATGACATGAAACCTGGTGAACAGCGACGCTTCAAAGTTTTTGAAGCGAAAAATTTCAAGACAAGGTCCGAACTTGATAAAAGGCGTACATTATAGCTCTTTTCAACCTATCATACTGGCAAGATAGCACTCGACTCAAAAAAATCTTTCATCCCCAGAGACTTCGAGCGTCCTATTCCATAAAATTTTCCGAAATGCTGCGCATTACCCGTGTTCTTTAACTGATATTACGAGCGAGGACGTTGAACGTTAAGCCACGGGAATGGAGAACTTGGTTTAAACGAGTCGAATTTAAAATTAATTTTTTTCAAGTTCTGCGAGATTAACTAGACTCATGAATGAAAAAAGAATAAGCAGAGTAAAAGAAAACGCCACTATCTTTCCCGGTCAGCTTCGGTACCAACCAATGTATTGATAGCTGCCAGAATGATGCTATGTTGCTGTGTTGATCACTATACGGCGTTGGGGGTGATTTAATCACAGTGTCCGTATCAAGATTCCGAGGTGTTTTATAGAAAAAAGAAAGAAGAAACCAATTTTTTAAATGCGTAACTAAGCATATTTGCTATACATGTACATTTAGATACTCATAACAACTTTGTGAAACTTATGAACTCATTGCAAGTATTAATTTTTGAAGTTATTCTCAAATTAATATTGGTAAAATGTTTGAATTTAAATAAAAAAAATTTATGCTAGATTTTCATATTCTGACCCAAAAAACAATGAGATTACTGTAAAAGTTCTTTTCGATCTTTTCTTCATTGACTAGCAGCAAAAAATGCAATATTATATACGCAGCCAATTAGGCCACGTTCTAAAAAATGTTTTATCCGGGAATTTCCTATTGTTTTAAGCGATGCAATTTCATGTTTTGTTTATTCAGGTGTTTTTTTATTGTTATTTATTTTTGTAAACAGTTACTTTTTCCTTGTGCTGGAAAAACCTATTTATACCCTCTGGACAGCTGATTAGGATGTTGAGCATTGCCATAGTGAATTTTAAAGATTATTTTCACTAGTTTTCAAGCGTTATAATGATTAAATATCACATTTTCTGGAGAAAGAGAAAAAATTATTGGAAATATATATCTCATTCTGAATCAGAAATGTGTCCTCTACAAGGAAAAGCTTGTTTTCAGTTTCGGAAAATCCGGAATCAGAGAAAGCTCTTCATTTACATGAATAAAACTTCTGCATCAAAAGAAAAAGTGATTCGCTTTATCTCGTAGTGCAATCCTTCAGTGTTCGCTTTCAGTCACTTATAATTAATGTTCTCTTTCTACGAATCTAGAGCCAGGAATTTTTTTTATTCTGTCTCACTGAATTGGGATAATTTCGATAGCTCCGGAATTGAATATTGCATTTCTCCGATTAATTTTGTATTATGCTCCAATTAATACGATTTCGAGAACATTTTAAAACGGACAACACCCTTATCGTCTTTCGGGAAATTTTTCTTCAATTTATAAAGTTGAAACTTAATTTCTTTTTAAAATTCAGAGAATGATTAACCGTTTTCGATATTCATTTTAGCGAAGGGCCAACTGGAGATTCAGCATTCACACTAAACTTTAGGTGATATTTTTTTAGTGGCTCAGAAAAGGTAGCAAGCCCTCTCGTGACGCGCTCTCAGCTTTCGAATGATTTCAGCGAAAATCTATCTAAATCTTCGCCTTATAAGATAAGGTTTTTATAAAAGTAAATGCTTCTCATTTTTTGATGCCTTTTCTCCTCGTAGAGCCGTATGAGGAGAAATTCACATAAAGTAGACAACCTCTCTGTTAGTTTTTATTTTCACGCAACTGCTACTCATATTTCATTATCCATTTTTCCTCTCTCATTTGAGCACATGAAAGTAATCGTAGTTTAAGGAAATTAGAGTTGCTAGCGATAATTTTTCTGGTGAGTCCTTTACTTGAGTCCTTTAGTTGAGTGCCGAAATTGTGGTTGCTTTCGAACAGGGCTGTTCTCGAATCGCTCGTATGATTTACACTTTCTTGCCTTTTTTCATCTTCCTGAACGTTTTCTCATCTAAAAGCTCTCATGACTCATTATTCCCCTTCCTAAGGTATCAGGGCTGTAAGAAGGCTGCTGAACAGTTGTTGTTTGTTTTGTTGTTACTCTTGGTTTTGTTGTTACCTCTTGGTCTTGGACCCTATTTTTTCTTGTTTTATTAACCTGTGTCAACAATAGTTCAGATATTAATGATGATGATGATTGTTGCCCGTGCGGTTCTTTTGGCGTTGAAAGGGGGTCCACGAGTTCACGGTAAAAGCTCAGGCACACAGTCACATTCACTCACTTCTCTCTTTCTCTCTCTTTCGCTCTCTCATTTTCTCTTTTTTTGCCTCTTTTCTTTTCGCCTTTTTTGGTTCGGGCTTTGATCAGATATTAAAAACAAGAAAGCTAAAAGTTCTACTTCTTCCCATAGCTCATATAGTCTTTTACGAGAAATTGAATTAAATTCAGAGCTATCTGTTTCAGCACGAATTTAAACTGTATATTGCACCTTTTACATAAAAATAAGTGTAATTTATTTTTTGTAATTTTTTTAAACAACACAATTAATTTACATTTGAATTATCTTTTTGAGAAGGTGATAGAGTTCTCAGGGTATGACGCTATCATTTAACGTCCGACAGTTTGTCCTTGAGAGTAGGAAACATTTTGAACGCATTTTGATAGCTCTTGACTGACTAAAAAACTTTTTCTTTTACTAAAACCAACGTTTATCCAAGAATAGATCAAGAAATTTGAAGTGTGTTGAACAGTATGAACTTATCGAATGCTATAAAGCTGTTTTGCGAAATCGAACTCAACCGTCGCTTTCTCACCGTGAACTCAATTTTTGTTGAATTTATTGAAATTGAGCATTTTTCAGTTGAATTTATTCGAAGCTTTCAACTCTTAGTAAAGAACGGAACTTTCTAAAAATGATACTCTCAGTTAACTTCATTTGAATGAGTAAACTTGACGGTGTGTTCCGAAGTAGAACTGTGGTTGAGTGATGGGGACGACTTTACTCCGTGTTTTTTATTTACCTTCAGTGTTTTCTACGATTTCTCTGCTTCATTTTTCAATTTCTTGTTCCACTCCGTTTTCTCTTATAATCTGAGTACAATAGAAAATTGATGTTGATAAAGGTGACTATCTCAACATTCTTTGGGTATATTTCAAATCGATTCTACACAAACAGATTGTTTTCTCTATCAGCGATGCAAGGTTTGTTGTTCTTTAATCACCGATGGTTCGGCGTTGTGTTTTCTTGACTCATGGTTTGACGTTTTTACGTATCCAGAATCATTCTCGATTTGTGAAGCTTACGCCTGAGCGGCTAAGAATGAATTGAAAATTGGTCATTATAGTTTTCCTTTAACCGGAAGTGACTCATGACCTGAGATCCCTTTACCGGCAGTTATTTTCATTGAAGACATGGACAGACTCAACTAGTTATCACGAGTTCTCTCTTGTCTTGCATGTCACATTGCATTTTTCACCTGATACTTTTGATAGACGGATCAACGAGTGTTCCACTCACAATAAATGCATATCTAACACTCACTGTATTATAATCCAAGCAATCAATGAATCAGTGTGTTGTCATTTGGTTGGATAGAATATTAAGTAGGCAAATGTTTCGCAATCTTCTTATCATATGAAACGATCCTTCTCCATGAGGAATGTAAAATGGAAATTCTTTTCATTCCTCTAATCAATTGTGAAAATTCTCCCCTCCTCTGTGGAGTTTCAATAACGGAAAAGATAGGTTTCTTCTAAAACATTTGCATATCCGTTTTACGCTCCAACTCTATTAAGAACGTTTACTGCTTCTAACTTACCCGTGGCATTCTATCGACAATGGTGATTTGGGGAGATATTGTGTTTTCTATGCAATGGGAACAATAGGTCGGACTACCGAAAAAGGGTGATAGCGGTTGAGAAGGCTCTTGGAGAGACAAAAAGAGAATGATATAGTGATAGAGTGCTGGAAAACAATTTAAAGGAAATAAAAATACAGAAAGAGGAAAACGAATAGAAAAATAATGTTGCATGGAAAGAAGATTAGTGAGCGTGTAGTGATGCACAACAAAGGGCAAGCTGTTTGTGCTGCTCACGCACTATTTCTTTCTCTCACCTATTTCTCTCTCTTTTCCTCTTCTCTACTCTCTCCATCTCTCTATGTTTCTCTATCTCTCTCTCCATCTCTCTCTATGTCTCTCCTTCCACATGCTAGACAACTTCTCGCGCGTAGTGTCTCGCTTCCTCCCATCTATTGAATGCAGTGAGAAGGGATGTGAAGGGGGAAGGCTAAGAAAGGAGGCTGCGGGATGTAAAAGAAGTTTCGATTCGCTGCTTTAAGGCAAATGTCGTTTTCGTTGTTTACCTCTGCTCATTGTGGCCGACGTCATCGCATAGTTCCATGCTTTGGTTTACAACCAGACAAGTGGCTGGGATGAGCAGCTAGACAAATGAGACTAAGGGGGAGGGTTGGAATATTCTCTTCTTCTTAATTTTTGATTGCAACTTCTAGTCATGTTATTTTTCAGCTTCGTTATAAGAACTATCGGCTCTTCTGGAAACCTAGGTGTGGTCTGCGTCTCTAACATTTGGCAAGATGTTAAAAACTGAAAACGCGCAAAAAATTCATTCATAAGGTCTCGTTTCTAAGCCGTACGGCCTCGCTAGCGTAACCTTTGCTTAAGCAGAAAAAACAGGAAAAGTACCTGAAAACTTTCATTCCTGAGTTTGTGAATTAATTTTAAGGCTGGCTTATACAAAGCTTTGTGACTTAAATTATCAACGAAAACAGCGGAACGTCTGAAGAAAGCGTGAGGAGATACCAGACAAACAGAGAGAATGAGAGTTAAGATATCACGAAGAGACGAGAAAATCAGATAAAAATCTGCAGTCTGACACTGCAGCACACCTAGGTTTCCAGCAGAGCCGAACTATCTGCTTGTCCGGCTGAAATGAGCGTGCTAGCTTGTTTTTCGTTTGCTGCAAATTGGATTTTTCAACTATTGAGAGATTGTATAGGTATTTATGAGTTGTTTTCGCTCAATCGTGAACGATGTTTAAACTACGAGAGTTGTACTAAAAAGTGGCTTGTCACGCGATTTCCAGAACTTGTTGCAATTTACTTGTTTATTTAAGGGGATACACGAGAAGCTCACTGGTGACTCCAACAGAAGGCATATTCAAAATTATCACCAAGTTGCTATTCGCGGCAAAAGGCTGCGTTACTTTTGAAGAGAGAGCGAGAGTTGCCTGTTCGACCTTCACCTTCAGCGAACCGCTTCTTGATTGAGGGCAAGGAAAAAGGGCGCCGGGCGCCCACTAGGCGCCTCGCATTATGACCACTCACCAGGTACCTCTTCCATTCTGTACTTTTCTCTTCTTTTGACTCCATCAGTTTCCACTCCATTATTCATTCATAATTAATTTTTGCACTTTTTTTGCACACCTCTCAATGTTTAAAGGAAATACACAGCGAAAAAGTATAGAAAAATTTTTCTTTTTATTTTTTTCAATTTTTTTCTTTTTAGAGAAAACACATATTTTTAACTGGCCGTCGTATTATGGGTAAGGATGGTTTTCTAATTTGAAAAGGAAATCAAACCTTCAGTATTACCGTCGAAAATTGAATTAGTGTGCTGCTCACTTTAAAATTCAGCTGAATCACGAATCTGTCTGCTCATGTATGATTTTTAAAGTTTATTTTGAACAAAGATACAATTTGAACACAATTGATATGGTGCATGATAACGTATCCGTGCTTCAGATAGGCAAAGAAACTTTGAAAACATGACTGGCTTTTAAAGCGGTATTTTACCCTCACTCACAATGCTAGAGAAATCTACGCACATTTTTGTCTACTACGACACGCAGAAAACTTTAAAAAAAAACAAATATTGAGGGAATGGCACGCTTTGAAAAAAAACAATACAAAAAAATACATATCACTAGTTTTTTATGGGGAGTGCATAGTTTTGCGCTTTGTGAGTGAGAGAAATACCCTGATGTCTTCTTCAGAACGCATATGAGAAGAAAAATTCGGTTTTTATAAAAAAAAATAGTTTTCTTCGCGTTTACACTGTATGTTTTCTGAACAAGCTATTCTCTTACGACTCTTTTGAGGAAAGAGGAGCGGTTATAAAAGTGGTGAGAAGAATCTTCAGGTGATGAGAAGCAGTATCATTCAAAGTACATTGAGAATTATTGAGGTGATCGCTGGCGCTCTCAACAGAGGCGAGCATGTTTACGCCATCGGCAGCATCGAAGGCATTCACTTCACGGTACTTCTTGTTTTATTTAAACAGCATATTTCACGGTTCACTGACACTTCGTAACCGCGAAACTTTGTACCCGGCCTCGTTAGCGTAATCTTTATCTGAGCCTGAGCGAGGAAAAAGTGAAAACAATTTGGAAAAAATAAAGTTTTGGGTATAAATTATCGGGTACGAACTGTCGTTATACCTTTTTCACAACTTTCCCACTCAATCTAATACAAGAATGTGATTTGAGGCTTGTGCCGTGGGGACGGATGTCGTCGTACTCGCGCCAAATTTTGAAAGAGTGCAGGTATGAACTTGAATCATTTATTTCTTCGTTCTTTATTCGAACATTTTTTAGTTTTAAAGTACATTTAATCCGATGCGATCCCTTGTACACAAGTTCATGTTTAATTGTATGTACTCGATTCTTTGTTCAATTTTTGAAGTAAGACGTTTTATGAGTAATTTATCATCATATGTGGTTTATTAGTTCAGGGTAACAAGAATACAGCTAGAAACATTTCTTATGGAATGCGAATATCCCGCCTTTTCAGCAAACTACCTCGAAACTTGATTAATAGTATGAACCTGAAATATTTTAAATCCCAATTAAAAAGTGGTGTTCTATCTACTCTTCTCTCGTCATGAATTCAGAACTAAATTTCTTTTTTTTGTCGTTCAAATTGTTCTACATATATAGGTTTGTTTGTTTGTTTTTTCCCCCGTTCAATTCGCTATATTAAAGTCAAATTGATGTTTTTGTTATCGTATTTGACAATTGTTTAGCTGATCTATTCATTCCTCATTTTAGATTGTAATTAAATTTGTGCCTTATTGCATCGAAAGATGTAGATAAAATATATATATATATATATGTGCTAGGAATTCAAACTAAATTATCTTTTCTGTTTTTTTATAGCGCATACGGAGAAAATTTTGTGTGAATTATATCAATGGGTCCACTCCATGGAAATAAGTCATCCAAAAATGCTCAGTTGAAGATGAATTTTTGGGTTCAAAGCCTGGTAAAAAGAAATGTCACAAACAAGATCGTAGCGCATCTCAGAGAAAATGAACCGTCCATTCTCCCCTGTAAACGGTTGTTTAGTCGGTTAAGTAATGAATGAAAGAGTTGAAGGTCATCCCGGGCTCGGATGATCGGGAGCGTCTGGTCACTTCCGTCAGCTGCTGTGGAGACTCAGGCAAAGTGAGAGCTTACTGCGTTTTGAATCCTCCGTTTTGATTCAGTACATTACGGAGTAAATTCTCAATTACATTTGCAGTTAGTAGTTATAAAGAAGAGTTTCCGGTTTTTCACAATGTTAGTGTCCCTTGACTAATGCACAACAGATTCCAAGCTGGATCCCCCCAAACCTTTTGGGCAGATCTACATAAGTCGAGAAGTTAAATATGCCGGTAGAGCTTACATGTCTTTCACTTTCGTCCAAGTATGCGTATTAGCATTCACCTAGAAATTAGCCACTGGTTCGACAACTTTGAGCGTTTGTAAAGTCAAAAGCTTTTGAAAAAACCTCGAGGAAATTCGTGTTTGATGTTGACATATGAAGGAATGCTGGTATTCAGATAGCGGCTACGTACGGTGAGCTCATTCGCATCTTCGAACCAACTCACAGCATGACTGACCATGAACCACATGTGAGCGAGAAAACTTGCTTTCACGAAAGATTCTTTCTAGTTTAAGCCTCGGCAATAACACAAAAAGCAAAATGGATTTGTACTTCTCTCATTTATTCACTTGTGAAAGAAACACTAACTTTGGGCTCAAAATTTAACTTCTGATAGAAAAAGTACCCTATATTTTGAGATTTCAACAGGTAAACGATTTGAATCGCATTTCGTAGAAATAGTCAAGAAATGTATACACTTTTAATTAATCATATTTTATTTATAGAAAAAAAGCTAAACAGATTTTCACGTTTTGAGTCACATTTTGCAGGAGAAGATCATTGCAATGCACTAATTCAAAAAACCACTGCTTGTGAAATATAGTCAGCATTGTTTTAGAATCTGAACTATCGATGGTTCGAGACGCAAACGATCCGAACCGTCGGCGCGGTGACTTCGATTCTGTGGAGCATGGAAGGATTCCGCCTCATGGTTGTCGTTGGCGCGCGCCTTTCTCTCTTCCAGCACCGAAGCTGCGCCGCCACTTCCCTGCTCTCTTCAGGGGGATCTGCAAACGCGCCAGTGATGTTCTGCGTGGCAGACGAGGTCAGTGACATCATACTGTAGAGCAAGAGAAGCTTCTGGTACACGATCACGTAGCCGTTCTGATTTATGATTAGGAAACGTTTTGACGCTTATCTCAAGTGTTTCTGATTCACATAATTGATTTTTCTGATTCATAAAATTGAATTTCATAAATATAATGGATTTAAAAATAGAAGTTGACTCATCGCCGAAAAGTTTCTTGGTAGAAATAAACAGTAAAAAATTATTTTCAGTATTTTCTCTTGAAGAGTGTCGAGAATTGACAGCAATATGAGAGAAATAACATGTTCTAACATGTTCCAATCAAAGCTTCGCTCAAGACGTTTTAGTATTTGTTCCCTCTACGTACATAAATATGTGAACCCTTTTTTGCATGGCCAAGTGGTGGGCGCTCACACACTTACCCTTTCAAAATGACTGGTATTAGCCCTGCACCAATCTCTTTTGTTTTTCTTCTCCAGTCCAGGCTTCTTCACTTTGCATTTCTCCAGTTGCCATCTCTTCTCCTTTCCTTTCGCATCGGCCTTTAGTCGATAAACTCAACCAACCAAACGCATGTTTTGCTTTTCAAAAGGAAAAGGCGCTGCTTACATAAGATTAGGGATGGAATAAGAAGAAATGCGATGAAAAAAGAATGAGAGTTTTTATCAGTGACCACAAATATGCCATCGAAGGACTCGAGGTCGAGATACGTAGAGTTCTTTTATGGCCACAGGGAAGGCGTCATACATGAATCTAGTTCTCCTTATTATGTGCTCTCGAGTGAAATGAAAAATTCGAAGATGCATTAGTGGAAGAAGAGAGAAGCTTCTTATCAGCTGGGCGCTGTTGTTTGCCAAGTTTGCCGCTGTTTGTTCGTACTTCTCAAGACTCACAAAAACAGCTAAATGTAAAGCTACCGAGATTGTTTTTCTGAGGTTTCATTTACCACTCACCCCTCAATAAAACAAATTGAGGGGGGCTTGTATTGTAGCTCTAGAAGCTCTTACGAGGTGGTATCACACCAGCAAACGATAATATAGGCTCCCTTCTGGCTCGGGCCTACTCACTACAGTGCGAACATAGTCACGATAGGTAAACCGGTCAATCGATTACGTATTTCAGTCTTGGAAACAATTTCTGAAACATAGAGCTTTCACCGAACGAATTTTAGTTTTTAATTTGAAATTCAAAGGAGCGCTGGACCAAGTTGAAGAAGATTCTCAAAAATGGTCACTAAAACATGGCAAAGCAAAAAAAAAACCAAGTGTTAAGAATTGATGTACAGGTAGCCTTTCGAAATGCCTGAAATGCCAGCTTGAGACAGCTTGTGACAATGATAACTGTAATCAGGAGCATCGAGAAACAACAAGTGACTGGGAAGAGGTTTGGGTGACCAACTTGGCCCAGCCTCCCCAGTATATCGCTTTCTCTCCGGATGGAACGTATTTTGCGACTGCGGGTGAAGAAGACAAGGTCGTCAAGGTGTGGTACCAAGATACACCAGGTTATCTCATGAGTTTATTTTTGTTTTCAAAACTATCTTTCTCTTTAGTTCTCTCTCTTTGATTACCACCTAAACGAGGTGGAACGGCGCAACAGGCAGCACATTTCTTATGCAAAATCGAACCTTGAGTCAATTCAATTCAATTCTTTATTCCGCTTGAAACAAAACATAATGTTAAGTGACGAAACAGATGACACTGTCACAAGAAAAGTGAATTCAGTGAAGGTTATGAAAAGTGAGATCTAAATATGACAAGAACAATGAGGAACATTTCATTTTAGGAAAATAGGAAAGCACACAAAAAAAAAGCAAAGAAAGCAAAGCTTGTATCTTCAGTTGTGAACTATTCATCAGCAATTAAGAACTATTCATCCGCAATAATAACTTGAAATTCCAAAAATTCAACTCACTCTTTATCATTCGAGAGCTAACCGAGAACACAAATATAATGGAAAAAAGAGGAGAAACAGAAACAAAACATTTGAAGAAACAAAGCACTTGAATTAAAAATGTATTCTAGAGTTGGTGACAATGGTCTCACAATCAAGCTTAATAAGTTCATTTCTAAAAATGCTAGAAGAGCTTGTAGAAACCAAAGAACAAGGTAACTTATTCCAGACATTAATCATTCTTGAGGCACAAGTGCTTGTTCTGCTTTGATATTTACACGGCAAGCATATTCTGTAGTTATTCGATTCTCTCAGCGAATAAGGCGATGGGCAAAGTTTAAACATATTTGAGTAATCTACTTGAATATTTCCGTGCAGACATTTATGGATGAACACAAGATCGGCCACATTTCTTCTATATTCAAGCGAGGAGATGGAAAGAAAATTCAGTCTAGCAACATAACTCATTTTGGGTAATCCGGCCCTTTGTAGTAACCTTCGTGTAAATGATCTTTGCACTTTTTCTATGCAGTTAACGAGACCGATAGTTACTGGGGACCATACCTCACTCCCATATTCAATAAGGGGTCTTATGTATGTGGTGTATATTCTGAGCAGAACTTTAATTGATTTGGTTTTAAAGGCTCTGAAGATCATGTTTATACATTTTTGGGACTTTAGGGAGGTTAGTTCAATATGTTTAGAGAATGTGATATCTTCCTGAAATGTAATGCCAAGATCTTTCACTAATGAAGTAGTTGGTATGATATTGTCTTCTAGGTTATATGTTACTTTTGGATTCCTAGGACCACAGTGCATGATAAAGCATTTTTGAGTTGATATCACAAGTCCCCAGGTCAGTGAGTAATCGGAAATGGAATCCAGACTTTTCTGAAGAGAGTCTCTGTTTTTGGAAAAAATTTTGAGGTCATCGGCATATAGAAAACCATGGACATCTGGCTCTATGTGCTCCATGATATCATTTATAAATATTGAAAAGAGGAGGGGTCCAAGGCAACTCCCCTGGGGAACACCACTGTTGTATACTTTAGGGCCTGATAATGTATCTCCGATTGAGACTTTCGAGGACCTGCTCGTGAGAAAAGAACGGATAAGATAGAGGAGGTTGCCCGTTATTCCCACTTTTTCAAGTTTGTGAACAAGAAATCTTATGTTTACAGAGTCGAAAGCCCGTGAAAAGTCGACTAGACAGATGTCAAAGTCTATTTTTTTATTCTGAAGCGTGAGGTAAATGGAATGAGCCTCTACCAGGGATGTTACCGTGGACCGTCTCCGACGGAAACCATGTTGTTTGGGATGTAGTATGCCATTGGTTTCCAGATATTGATAAGTTATATTGAAGATCAGTCTCTCGAATACCTTTGACATAGAGCACACCATAGTGATAGGACGATAATTTTCGATCTGAGAGCGGGGCCCTTTTTTATGAACTGGTTTGATTATTCCTTTTTTCCAGGCCAGAGGGTAGTGCCCTAAGGTTAGTGAGTTGGTGAAAATGATGGAGAGAGGTATGGCCAGTGAGTCCAGACAATTTTTGAGTAGTCTACTTGGAATAAAGTCAGGGGAAGAGTTCAGTTTCGGAGCTATTCGTTTCAGAATGGAGTTCACCTCAAAAGGGGAGATGTCATTAATGTGGTCGAGGTGAAAATTCGGGCGAGAGATCTGAAGGGGTCCACTGATTGGTAAGGGTTGTAACTTATCAAAATACTCGGCGAAGTGAGTTGCTTGTTCGAAGGGGATAGTAGTTGGTTTATTGTTCACTATGAGAGCAGGAATAGATGTGTTGCTTTTAACGCGGTTGGATATAGTTCTGAAGAATACCTTATAGTTTCTCGGGAACTTAAGCTTGTCTTCCCTAAGAACCTCGAATTTGACTAGTTCTTTGTGAAGTTTCTTGGATGTGCGTAATGACGTAATGGAGAGAGGGTTTCGTTTGTTACTTCTCTGTAGGAAGCTGTATAATCTTCTTATCTTGGGGGGATATTTCAAATGTGTTTTGACATTCTTATTTTTTGGAATCCTATTATCCATTATGAATTGGATGATGTTGGTTAATTTATCGACACTTTCGTCAATAGTTAGGTTTGAGAGCATGTAAGTCCAGTCGATGCTAAAGAGGTCTGAGTTGATTATTTCCCAATCTGCCTTTTTCCAGTCTAACGATGAGCTGGTGCTTGTGATAATACGCTTGGCTCTATCTCTGATTTCAAAGTATATTGAGGCATGATCGCTGGTGGAGAAGGGAGGCCTGACAATACAGTCTTTTATGATATTTGAATTACAGAGCAGGCAATCGAGTGTATTTTGAAGTCTAGTGGGAGAAAGTACGAGTTGTTTAAGATTGTTGTCGCATGTCATGTTTAAGAATGCAAGAGATATACTACATGTATTGGGAGCGGTGAGATTTGCCCAGTCTATCTTGGGGAGGTTCATGTCTCCGCACAGAATGGTGGGAAATACTTCAGTAACATGAGAGGTGATAAACGAGCAGAGATCCTTTGTATTTTCTACTCCACAGCTAGGAGATCGATATATATCAATCAGTCTAATGGCCGAGAAAGCAAACGAGAAAGATGTGTTAGGATAAATGTCTATTACTAACCCCTCGCACTGAGCCTTGCTATATTGAACAACTAAAGATGAGGAGATGGCATTATCTACTAGAATGGCTACGCCTCCTCCTCTTTGTGCCAATCTGTCACCTCTGAATACCGTGAAGGGTAAACTATCGGTTAGAATGGAGTCCGGAAGCTCACTGTGCATCCATGTCTCAGATAGTAAGAGAATGTGATATTTACAGCAACGAAGAAGAAAATAAAGATCATATAGCTTATTCATCACTGATCTACAGTTGAAATACAAGCATTTGATTACTTCTTTTCTAGCTCTTTTATCCGACTTATCCTATGGTGAATAACGAGAGGTTTTCCTAACATTTCTTCTTCTGGAAACAAATTCGTCTGACTTTCTGGGGCATGAGGCAGATTCTTCGGCGTTTCTGGTATTGCGTCTGCTTCTGACTTGTAGCGGCTTCACGGAGCTTTCCGCCAGAGAAGGAAAGTCAGTTGAAGAAGCCTCGAATGTAGATGTCGACCGGGCCCCAGAGTTCACCAGCGAAGACGATGGCATTTGGTGTTGAGTTGAACTGGCTAAGGGGGATAGTGACGAAGAGGCGGGAGGAGGGGAAATTGGTCGATAGGGTACTCGTTTGTAAGACTGGGCAAAACGAGGAAAGGCAGGGATTAGGTGAGCATCGACCACTTTGGCAGGGGGAAAAGATGGGTTAGTGGATATTCGGATGCAGTCTCTCTCGGCTTGAAGCTCTGCCGGCGAGAGGTCAGCTCGGGAGTAACATCCTTTAGGAAAAGGGTGTTTCGCCTTTCTGCAAAGTTCCAGAAAAAGGTTACGCTTTCCAAGCGAAGAAAACTCAATTTTCATGGGACGGCCATGAGGAGCAGAGAGACGTGGGCGATCAATTGGGTGACGATGATGATTGATATTACCCTTCTCTAGGTCGTCAATAAGGTCCGCTGAATTGAGTCTGATGATAAGACGTGAGATAAGGTTTTTGTCTTTGCAACACGTATCATCCTCTGACTTGCCTTCTGGAAGTCCGATAATAACAGCTCGTTTACCTTTTCCTATGAGCATATCCTTGTCTCGATAAGTGGATTCGACGATAGCTGAATACAAGTGGGGTCTAAGTGTGGCCGGAGAGACAGATGACTTTATGGATTGCATTTCTTCACTAATCCGTAGAAGTTGCTGTGACTGATCCAGAATTACTTTGTTCATGTCAGAAATCTGTTGGGACTGAGCAAGTATCATCTGTTGAAGCGGCTGCATAACTTTTGTCAGCGTTTCTCGGACAAGACTATCGATGAACGGAAGAGAGACTGTGGGAATGGGGAGGTTGCAAAGATTAGGAGGAGATTTGCCATCAATTGGCAGAGCTCGGGAAGGGTCACCACTCATAGAGAACGGAGATCATTCAATGGTCATATGTATTATGGATTTTTCTAACTTGTGTGTCAGTCTGTGCTACCGATGATGTTTGAAGGATCAAATAACTCGGGCGAGTATTGCGAAGACATTTCCATGAGCTTCGTTCTCTTGGTTCACCCGGATGCTGTCCGGGGATTCGAATGGCGACGAACGGGCCGATACATGCCAAGGTTGCTCTTTCTGAGGTGGTCTCAGTCATGAAATCATCATGTTTATCCGCAAGAGTTTGATTTTGGATACAATTCGAAACTCCAATGTAAAAACACAAGTATTTTAAAAAGAAGGTTTTGCATGAAGAGAACCAGTGAGAGAGATTTAGAGCGAGAGAGAGGAGAGAGAGAGAGACAGAGAGGTTCAGTAAGGGGAAAGGGAGATATAATGGTGAGTTTTTTTCCTCGTAGTTTTTGATATTCAAGAAAAAGGCATCAGAAATTATGAATTACATGACAAACTTTCAGAAATAGACAAAATATAAAAAATGCGTTTCATTGAATTGGATTTGAAAGCAAAAAATCGTGAATAGTAACATACAGGAAATGCGTTCAAAACGTCTTGATGACTTGGTGCGAGGAGCATACGGCGCGACTGTGGAAAGAGTCACCGCCACCCGAATCGCTATCCATCGAGATCTTTTCCGAGCAAGAATTCAACTTTGTCGTGGAGAAATACAAGAAAAAGGGCCTTCTCACCAAGCACTTCCCTGTGAAAAGAACCCGCAGGAAGATCATGAGCAAACTCAGAAGTCTTGTGTCAGTAGAAGTTACATACACATTTTTTATGTTGTCTAATTTCTCAAATTTTAGAAATAGGGTGTGCCAAAACGATTCTCTTGTTTGAAAAAAAATGTTCTGATAACGTATCAACAATTGAGAGTTTTTTGTTTGAAAATAAGTTTTTTTCACGCTAAACAAAAGTATTTTTGATTATAGTATAGACAGCTTACTATTAGAAGTTTGTTTGCAGTTATATATAGTATAAACAGTTTATAGTATAGTTATAGTTTATAGTATAAGTTATAGTTAGTTATAGTTTATAGTATAAACAGCCTACTATTAGAAGTAATCACCGCTAATTTGCAGCCCAGAGCATGAAAACAAAAAAAGGAAACAGCCAGAAGAGACCGCAGTTGGCCTCCGTGCTCAGATGTCTAAAAACGCCTCATACTCGGACATCAATCCAGCCTTGATTCCTGGGTTCAACGTCGCCTTCCATCTCGCAGCTACAATCAATGCTGACACTGGTTATTCCATTAATTTATTCAATCAATCATCCACTAAGTTCAAACACCGCTAGGGTATGGCAACGCAAGGACGGTCATTGAACCATGTACACTGGTCGGGAAACATGTTTTTTGTTGTTGTTCTGGTTTTTAGTCAATCTTGATTGAGTTCACAATATCTTCGTAACAAAACAAAAAAACTTCAGAAAACTAACAAAAAAGTAACGAGTGCTAAAAGTGAAAAAATGCTAAAAGTGATAATCAGAAAGGTTTTTATGTGGCATTGATTGTGAAGCGAACGATAAAAAAGGTCTTTAGCCCCTAGCCTTTTTGCTATGACAAATATTCATATGAAATTGCTAAAACAATAGACAGTAACAAGCAAATTTTGATAGGAGCATTATTGAACATGAAGTAATATCATTATATTCCGGGCGATCCCAACACAGTGGCAGAGTTTCCCTTGTTGATTTTTCACCTCCGCTTTCCAGACTGTCTCTTGGTTCCTTTGATGGAGCACGGCTCCAGGCTCCAGAAAGCCTTCACCGTCCACTGGCTCAACAACAAGGAACTCGTCTTCAGTCAGGGAGCCGAGAAACTGTTGGCTGATGCTCTCTGCGCTGGCGCATCTGATGTCAGTAAAATCCACTCAAATTACCACAGAGCGTACTTCAATTTTTTTTCAATTCAATTCATTTATTCCATGCAAGAACAACAACTTGTAATACAATTATGAATGGTAGTTCCAATTAGCATGGACGCGTAGGATAGGGAGACAAAGAAAAAAAAACAATCATTCATTCAAAAGTGCTGAATGGCATTCAACTAATCCAAATATCATCTAAGAAAAAAAAATGATATGAAATAGCGTCTATAGTTATTTATAATCAGAAGATTGTGTCCTATACATATGTATGTAAATACAAATAATCGTCAATCTGTTACACTCGGACAAGGAAGCACAACTTCAAATGGAATTTTTTTTGGTCTTGTCGCAAAACTTGAAGAACTTTCGATCATGATACTTGCATGAAGAAACAATGTATTCTCGGTAGTGAAGTGGTAACGCGATCCTTCTCGGTAAAAGAGAGCCAGCTGGTTCGACTCCGTCTTCCTTCTCGGTAGTGAAGTGGTAACGCGATCCTTCTCGGTAAAAGAGAGCCAGCTGGTTCGACTCCGTCTTCCTTCTCGGTAGTGAAGTGGTAACGCGATCCTTCTCGGTAAAAGAGAGCCAGCTGGTTCGACTCCGTCTTCCTTCTCGGTAGTGAAGTGGTAACGCGATCCTTCTCGGTAAAAGAGAGCCAGCTGGTTCGACTCCGTCTTCCTTCTCGGTAGTGAAGTGGTAACGCGATCCTTCTCGGTAAAAGAGAGCCAGCTGGTTCGACTCCGTCTTCCTTGAACCAATTTTGGCCGTACCATACCTTGAATATATTTGATACTCAAATGAAAGACTGTTACAGTTACAAATTGATTGAGTGTTCAGGTCAATGTAATTAAAGTCGCGTTTGACTTGAGGAAGAGGGTGAAATGCCCGAGAAAGAGTGATAAATCTAGAAAATGAGTTTATAAATACATATGACTGTTTTTACAAAAGTGATACTCGAAGTTGAGTGAGTCGTGTTGAGAGTGGAAGCGAGCAGCTCTCGACGGGCCTCTCCGCTGGCACTGCCACCCCCGGCTTCATGAATCACAACGGTTGGCCAGATCTTCTTTTGAGTATCTTTCTTTTCAGAAAGTCTGCAAAATTGTTGTGAAACTACAGTTGGAAACCATTGTTCCTCCTGCTTGGTTTTTTCCAAAGGCGAAACAAAAGAGAGAGAGAGAGAGAGAGTTTTAGACTAACAGGGGTAGAGAGCTCTGGAGAATCAGGGAGGAAAAAAAGAGAAAATAGAGAGCGATAGGAAGATATAGTGAAAGAAATCCATCCCACAAATAAAAATGGCACTCGGCTGGGGCCGAACCAACGTTGCCTAACAGGGGCTTGTGGGGGGGGGGGGGAAACCTCCCTGGTCCGAACTCTCTTACTTAGAGCTGGTATTGAATCCAACCCCGGTCCGCCAAGATGGCCGTCTCCCGTTTGCTCTAAAAGTGCTGCATCAAACAGTATAAGATGTGGTAGATGCTCCTCATGGGTACACCTCAAGTGCTCGAATTTGTCATCGTTCAATGAATGGTCCCCGAATTGGAGATGTCTCGATTGTAGTAGACCACCTGTCACGAGAACTACGCCCACTAAGCCCTCAGAAAACCTAAAAATCCTTCAATGGAACGCGAATGGTTTAAGGGCTAGAGCGTCAGAACTAGAGGGCCTCCTACACGAACTGAACATTCACATAGCTCTCATTCAAGAGACCAAGATGGAAGGAGACGCTAGAGTTACTATCCCCGGCTACACCATGCTCAGAAAAGATCACAATTCTGGCGGTGGTGTGGCCATACTAATAAGGGAATACACTCAGTTCACTAATATAACCCTTCCCTCAGCGGATAAGGTCGCGGAAACTATGTGCATAAATGTCCCCACCAAACGAGGCAACTTCTCCATCTCCAATGTATACATACCTCCCCGGTCCTCATGCTCACTCGGTTATAGTACTAACTTTGAAAGAATGTTAGACAGACAGGGCCCATGTATCATTGCGGGAGATTTCAATGCACACAACGCGCTCTGGAGTGAAGGAATCGAAGACAAAAGAGGAGACGATCTTTGCGAAGCCATAGAAGAAAGAAACCTGGTCTGCCTTAACAACGCCCGCCAGCACACAAGAAAGGACGCCTCGCCAGACATAACACTCATCTCCTCCGACGTGTCAACAGGATGCAGATGGACACCGATCAACAGACTCAACTCCGACCACCTCCCCATCATCGTCGAAGTTGATCTTCAACCGTCTAACATATCGAATGAGAAATGCTTCATGAACTACAACAAAGCAAATTGGAGCGGTTTCGAGAAGGAGATAAACAAAAGAATTGTTGATTTTCCTTTCACAGGAAAAACCAATGAAATGCACGATTTCCTGGTACGAGTCATTCTTGCAGCGTCGAAGAACAACATCCCTAAAGGCAGAAGGCTCAACTACACTCCCAACCTGAGCGAAAAAGCGAAAGCCCTGATTAAACAAAGAGACTACATGAGGACCAATGATCCTCTGAATCCTGATCTCCCTACAATCATGGCCGAAATCACAACTCAAATTCGCAAGGATAAGCAAAAAGCCTGGGAGGAATACGTAAGCGGACTTCGACACAATGAACCAACCAATCGGCTATGGAAAACTATCAAAGCAATTGATGGTAGAGGACACAACCGATCTCACAATGTCATCATCCAAAACGGAAAACAACTATCCTCCCTGGAAGCTGCAAACGCCTTTGCCAAAAACCTGGCCAAACAAGCCCCTAAAACACCGGACAAAACAAATCGACAGACAACCCGATGGATAAATGGGTTTTCCAGAGAAGACATTCCCGTTTTTTCGATTGATGACGTTGAAAAAGCTTGCAAAGCAACCAGAGGCTCGAAGGCGATCGACAGCGAAGGTATCTGCCTTCTCATGATCAAAACGCAGGAAGCTCATTCAAAAGATGCTTGGCTTTTCTCTACAACAGTACTCTCCAATCCGGTATCATACCACATGCTTGGAAAACAGCCAGAGTTATTATGCTGCCAAAGATAGGAAAGGACCCGTCGACGATTAAATGATATCGCCCAATCTCAATCCTGTCTCCCATTGCCAAACTTTTCGAAAGAAGCCTACTCCCTTTCATCGCAGATGGGATCGAAATGGCCAAATGGCAACACGGATTTACAAAAGGCAAGTCCACAACATCAGCTCTCCTAGAAATAACTGGCCAGATCACTGAAGGCTTCAACCAAAAAGCTCCCCCTAAGAGAACGATAATGGTTGCTTTGGACATGACCTCGGCGTACGATCTAGTCTACATCCCGACACTTTGCCGAAAATTGGCAGAGACCAATATTCCTAGAGGCGTCGTGAGATGGTTGTCTAACTATCTTCGGGGAAGATCCGTGAGTGTGACCTTCCAGAACACGACTAGCAGCTTTTTTCACGAGTCGGGCTGGCGTTCCACAGGGCGGTGTGCTAAGCCC
Organism: Allodiplogaster pararmata; assembly: GCA_964056735.1. Classification (NCBI taxonomy): domain Eukaryota; kingdom Metazoa; phylum Nematoda; class Chromadorea; order Rhabditida; family Diplogasteridae; genus Allodiplogaster; species Allodiplogaster pararmata. The sequence continues at coordinate 19,499,831 of OZ057409.1, forward strand.
CATTCTCTTCAATGCCTACCTAAACAATCTCCCAGTACCCACGGGAAGCACCAACATTGTTGCATATGCGGACGACATCTCAATAATGTCATCGAGTGCAAAGATCAACGAATGCGAGGACAAAATGAATGAGTACCTCCCCATATTAGTTAATGAACTGGACAACCTAAAGATGCAGATCTCCAAAGAAAAATCTTCGGTGACCCTCTTCACAACATGCACAGCGGAATGCAACAAAAAACCTGAAATCAAACTCAGTAACGATCTTCTCCCAATCACCAAAACACCAAAGATCTTGGGTGTGGTTTTAGACCAATTAGGAACCTTCCGACACCACGCAGAGGCCATCAGAACGAAGGCTTCCAAACGTCTCAACATCATCAGAGCATTAGCAGGCAGAAGATGGGGTCAGAGTCCCACAACACTCATCGCTACATATAAAGCAACGACGAGATCCATCATTAACTACGCAGCACCCGTATACACTCCACCACTCGCAAACACGCACTGGACACGATTACAGGCCTGCCAAAATAAAGCAATCAGGGGCAGCCACGGGTAACCTTCAAATGGCCGGAACACAGCATCTCGCTCTCGAATCCAAACTTCTGCCAGTAAAGGAGCACAATGAGCTGTTGACCAGCCAATACCTAGCTAAAGCCAGAATGCAAGAGAATCACCCATCCCATAACCTCACCCTCCGACAACGACCAACAAGAACCATCCGCCGACACGTGATGAACATGGACCTCAGTCTGGGGATAGTGACTGTAAGACAACTCTTAGAAATCTGCACATAGACGCCGTTAGGAAATTTCTTAGAAACTGTGAACCAAACACAGTCTTAGGATTCAAACCACCCATGGTCCATAAGTCTACTAGATTAATTGACAGGGAACAGCAAGTTACCCTATCGCAAGTTAGAAGCGGTTACTCGAGCACGTTAAATAGTTACCTTCATAGGATAGGTGCCACTGATTCTCCTCTCTGTCCTTTATGTAGAGAGGTAGATCATACTAGTGTACACTTGTTTAACTGCCGTTGTAACCCCACTAGACTTAAACCGCTAGACCTATGGTATAGACCTGTCGATGTTGCAGATTTCTTAGCCCAATGAATGTTGTTTTCATTGCCAGTCTAAATAGTTATTTGCTGTTCTTGCTGTTGTCTGTGTAGGTTGGATTGTTGAATAATATGGATGGAAGGATGGAATCAGTTTTTTTAAAAAAAGCAAGAGCCCGAAACCAAAAAAAGGCGAAAAGAAAGGAGGCAAAAAAAAAGTGAATGAGAGAGAGAAAGAGAGAAGTGAGTGAGTGTGACTGTGTGCTTGAGCTTTTACCGAGAGCTCGTGGACCCCACTTTCAACGACAAAGGAACCGCACGGGCAACAATCATCATCATCATCAACAGGGGCTTGTAGAGCGTTACCAATACACCAACCGAGCACACATTGTTTCATGCGATTTCTTGCTATGTCTAAGGCAGAATGACCGTTGATTTGAAGAAGATTAAATTGAAGATATAGAGCGTTTGAAAGGTAGTGAATTAGATCGAGAGAAAGAGAGAGGAAGGCATAAAAAGTAAGTAAGATAAGAAAAAAAAGTTTGCCTAACGTTTATCACTTTCCTCTTCACCTCTTATCATGAGTGGGAGGTTTGCAGCAGAGCTCTTCAAACTAACAAAAATATAACTTGAGGCGGATCTTCTCGTCCAATGTCGCTCGCCTTCTCAGACTTGGAAGACGAGAGAGGCTTCTCTCCCGATCTGAGGTCAGATGCCCCGACGCCCACTGGAGAAGCAGGAGAGGGCAACGAGCGGAGTACCCAGAGATCGGTTCCTTTCAACTCTATTAGACACAACGTTGGAATGGCAGTTTGCAGGATAAGACCGATAATAATCAGTCACGTTGCCTTCAATGATCATTAAAAACGTTTCATTTTTTTTCAGACACTTCTGAATTTACATTATTTTTATTGTTTCTTGCCCGCGTGGGTTTCCTTTGAAGGTGAGGGGGAATTCACGAGCTTCTTGTGGTACAAACTCGTATATGTCGCTCGACATTTACATTTGCTGGTATTTACGTTGTATATCAGGATCAATAGCTTCGTCTCTTTTTGATTTGTTAGTTATATGTTATGCTAGTCAATACTTACGTATGTTTTCATATCCAATATCCAAATGCAGAAGTCTTACTCAGCGGTATTTATATAATGCTGAAGTGCAAACAGGAAACTTCTTGAAGCGAGAACTCCAGCTTCTAAAAAAGGAGTTTTGATTGTCATAGTGAACGGGGCAGCAGCCAATGCAATCTGTTAAAGGAGTCCCTCTCCGCTAAAGATGTTCTCGATGTGAAGCTGGAGATGCTCCTGCGACAATGGAACAAATCTGTCGATATCCTCTACACCATTCACCCTGTGGATGGAAGCCTCGTCACCTGGTTTGTATTCAGAGACATGATATCTTTCACTTTGACTCTTAGCTGAGCAGCGCTTTTTTTCTGGTCAGAGAATTGTATAACTC